>CAMOHE010028947.1:0-21207 GCA_946598075.1 Artocarpus hirsutus | reverse complement strand
AAAAAAAAAAAAAAAAAAAAGAAAAGTTTAGGAGCCAAATAAGCTAAAAGACCTATTTAGATAGTCTACCTTTGGTTTTTGGTCATTGCAAATGCCTACCATCATATTATAATAGATTTAATTGGCAAATGTATACTTACTAAAAAAAGAGTTTATTAGCACTGCGAGTCTGTGAATTATATAAGTGTTATAACACTTTGTCCTTAAACTTTTCATTTTAGTGAATTAATCCCTAAACTTTTTTTGGCAGATAATTATGGACTCATTATTTGATAGTTCAGCATTTTATAAACAGTAATATAAAGTGCTAACTATTCTCTTCATTTTTTTTCCTTTTCAAAATATTCTCCTCACTATTGTTGAATACCCCTAGAACCCTTGAAAGATACAACATTTTACACTTATATTCACTACTTATTTCTAGAGACTGTTTTTGAAAGTAGGGTGGGAGATTTAAATTCATACCTCAAAGCTATCCAAAACCAATATTTAAAGGTTAATATATCATAACTGAAAATTTAAGATCAAAATGTGACAACGTTCATATTTTAGGGACTATCAATATTAGTATCCCAAATCCTACCATTGCAAGCACAATCTAGCATAGCCCTATCCTTTGTCCACTAGGAAGCCCAACCCTCCTCTTTTCTTCTCCTTATATACTATTGTCTTGTGAAGCCAACATTGCCTTCCTGTCGAGGAGCCTAGACTCCCATTCCATCTTTATGACAACCTCCACCTATGCCTCTTCATTTTCTTGGAATATGTATAAAGATAAGCTAGAAAAAGGCTTATATCTTGAAAGAGGAGAGAGGAAAGACATAGTCTTGCCTACGAATAAGGTCCATGCTTTCATTGATGAAAGTGACGAGTAAATTAGATGGTATACCACTTCTTTACTATTACTATTGTTTTGTACCACTTATTTTTTCTTCTTTTGATTCATACCACTTTTCTTAGCCAAAAGGCCAAAATACCCAAAACAACACTTCCTTAACTTACCTTAACCTAAAATATTTATAATTAATTATGTCTTTATGCTCTTTAAAATGGTATATTTCAAAACTTGTTTATAGAAGTGAAAAGAATGAAAAACAACGTCTTAAAATTGGTCTTTTTCAAATTGACCCCGAAAGTGACTGCAGGCTTGGAGGAAAAAGGCATGGGTATTTTTTTGTATCATTTTTAGGCTAACTAAAACACAAGGGAAAAAAAAGAGGATAGAAATTCTATCTACCTTGTGCATTCTCTCTCTCTCTCTCTTTAAAACACCTTTGGACATTAGATGTTGTGCAATGTATGTGATTTGTGTCGTTCAAGAAATGACATTTGTTATGGGTTTTGGTTCTTTTTTTTACCATTTAAGGGCGCTTTTGAGCCCCCTCCCCCCACAAAAAAATAAAAAATGTTCAGAAACCAATCAAGTTAAAAGCCCTATTTAGATTATCTACCTTTGATTTTTGATCATTGTAAATGCCTACTATCATAATATAATAGATTTAATTGGCAAATAAATACTTACTAAAAAAAAGAGTTTATTAGCACCGCAAGTCTGTGAACTACATAAGTATTATAACACTTCGTCCTTAATCTTTTCATTTTAGTGAATTACTCCCTAAACTTTGTTTGGCAGATAATCATAGACTTATTAATCGATAGTTTAACATTTCATAACTAGTAGTATAAAGTACTAATTGTTTTCTTCATTATTTTTCTTTTGAATATATTCTTCTCACTATTGTTGAATACCCCTAGAACTCTTGAAAGATACAATATTTTACACTTATATTCACTATTTATTGCCAGAGATTATTTTTTAACTTAGGTGTGGGAGATTCAAATTGATACTTCAAAGTTATTCAAAACCAATATTTAAAGGTTAATATATCATAACTGAAAAATTTAAGATCAAAATGTCACAATGCTCATATTTTAGGGACTATCAACATTAGTATCCCAAATCCCACCATTGCAAGCACAATCTAGCCCAACCCTATCGTCCGTCACTAAGAAGCCCAACCCACCCTCCTCATTCCTTCTCCTTATATACTATTGCCTTGTGAAGCCAACATTGCCTTCCCGTTGAGGAGCCCAGACTCCCCATTCCATCTTTATGGCAACCTTCACTCATGCCTCTTCATCTACTTTGAATATCTATAAAGATAAGCTAGAAAAGGTGTATATCTTGAAAGAGGAGAAAGGAGCGACATAGTGTTGCCCACGAATAAAGGCCACGCATTCATTGGTGAAAGTGACGAGTAAATTAGATGGTATACCACTTCTTTACTATCACTATTGTTTTGTACCACTTTTTTTTTTTTTTTGATTCATACCCTTTTTTTAATCCAAAAAGGCCAAAATACCCAAAATGACACTTGCTTAACTTACCTTAACCTAAATTATTTATAATTAATTATGTCTTTATATATATATTTTTTAAAAATGACATGTTTTAAAACTTTTTTATAGAAATAGTAAGACTGAAAAACAATGCCATAAAATTGTATTTCTCAAATTAACCTTAAAAGTGACTACAGGCTTAAAGGAAAAAGCATAGGTATTTTTTTTGGGTATCATTTTCAAGAACTCAAACAAAGAGAGAAAAAAGGGGATAGAACTTCTATCTACCATATGTATATACTTTCTCTCTCTCTTTCTCTCAGTAAAACACACTTAGATATTATATAATGTGTGTTTTTTGTCGCTTAAAAAATGACGTTTGTTATTGATTTTATTTCTTTTTTAACTATTTAAAATTTAAGGGCAATTTTCCCCCCTCCCCCCATCAAAAAAATAAAAATAAAAAATTCAGGAACCAAATGTGCTAACAGCCTTATTTAGATAGTCTACCTTTGGTTTTGATCAATGTAAATACCTGCCATCATATTATAATAGATTTAATTAGCAAATGTATACTTACTAAAAAAAGAGTTTATTAACACTGCGAGTCTGTGAACTATATAAGTATTATAACACTTTGTCCTTAAACTTTTCATTTAATGAATTACTCCCTAAACTTTTTTTGGCAGATAATCATAGACTCATTATTTGATAGTTACTATAGTTGAATACCCTTAGTGCTCTCTAAAGATACAACATTTTACACTTATATTCACTATTTATGTAAATATCAAGTTGTTATGCATTAGGGATGCCATCGTTTTTTTTATATTTCAAAAATCTTTTGCTAACTTTAGTTCCATAGATTATTTTAACTTAAGGGCGGGAGATTTTAATTTATACCTAAAAGCTGTCCAATACCAATATTTAAAGGTTAATATATCATAACTAAAAATTTAAAATCAAAATGTCACAATGTTTATATTTTAGGGACTATTAACGTTGGTATCCCGAAGAAGGTAAATTTATGCTCTTCTCGAGCATTGCACATTTGAATAAAAAATGAACAATATACCTTTAAAAAACAAAAATTATAAACGTATAAATTAAGAAAAGCTATAAACAAACAAAAATAAATTCATATCTTTGTTCTTTTTTTAATTTTTGAGATTTTTTTTATGTTTTTTCTTTAAGAATGCTTACGTCAGTTTGTAGTTAAAATTTTGATACACTGTGGACTATAGAATGTACACAATAAATAATTTGCCTATTAGATGCAATTTTTTGGTTAAAAATTATATTAGATACAATGTCACGGGTATTACATTTGTAACAATAAAAAATTTAAGGTATATTTTTGTGAATAAGCCAAAATGCACGGCATAAAAAGGCTGAACAACCTTTCCAAAACTGTCCCGAGGGGCTGAATTGCTCGCTTTATTATCTTCCGTGTTCTTCATCCTGTTCAGATCTCTGAAAAAAAAAAAGGGGAAAAAAAAAAAAAACAAATCCTGCCTGAAAGAGCAATTTCACAAGAAGAAATACTCAACAGAAGCGTAACGTAGCGTAATGTAGGTAGGATTTAGGAGGTAGGAGGAAGGAACCCCAATTTCCCAGTCCAAATCCCAGGAAAAACTTGAGCGAATTCTCAAATACAAAGATTCAAGTCCTTTGGATCTTGAAAATGGAAGGTTTCAGCGCCGAAGATCTGTCGACGATCGGAGGAATCGCGACGGTGTCGCTTCTCCACTCCTTCATCCCCACGCATTGGCTCCCTTTTTCCATTGTCGGCCGTGCCCAGAAATGGACTCTCTCTCGCACTCTCTTCGTCAGTACGTTCTCTACTTTTCTTCATTTTCCTAACGGATCTAATCTATGGCTTCCATTGCCAATTCCTCTTTGCTCTTTCGTTTCTTCTTTCCAATTTTTTGTTGATGAAAAACGATGAATTCCTCATTTTTAATAAACAGTTTGTGTGCATTGGAGTAAAATCTGTCACGAAAACGGTGGAGTCTTGCTTTGCAATCGCTTCGTATATTCAAGTTTTCTTTAACTAAAGAAAAAGATTGGGCTTTTCTTGTTTGGTTAATTACAAATTATCTTGGCATGCATTTGACTGATTCTAGGGTTCGTCCTAATTGCATTTGGCTTACTTAGAAGGCTAATATATGCGGTTGTTTTGTTTCTTATCATAATTAAGTTTTCAGAGGCTTATCTTTCTGAATTTGTCGTCCATTTTTCTAAATTCGAAACAAGCAAGATGATCAATGATGTTATGTCTCTAGTCACTTGACGGTGGAGAATATGGTCTGCTGGTTTCTTTTTTTTCTTGCACGTACGCAATGATATTACTTCACTGACATATATACACATATAAATGTATACATTACATGTATACGAGATACGAAACATGGGGTAAATTGAATTCTCCTACTTGTGGGCCGCTACTTTATATGGCGCCCTATTTGGCAACTATTAATTCAGCAGCTAATATGTTTCCGAAAAATCGAAAACTAAGTGATAAGGGTTTTGTGAAATCTTCTAGGATATTAATGGGTAAAAGGATTGGAGTTGGTTGAATGTGTTTAATGAAATAACCTAATTCCTTTTGGTAAGGCTCACATAGAAATATGCTACTGATGTGAGTAAAGCTAAAGCAATTCTATTATGAAGCGTCCAAGTAAGGTGTCACGTAAGTTGGTAGCCAAATGGTGGTAGAATTGATATTATATGTACGTGTTTGTGGAAGTATGTAGCAAGTGTATGAGTATATGACGATGCTTCCCTCAAGCTCTGTTTTAGAACCAAATTCCTCCCCCAACCCAGGTTGATGTCATAATAAAGCACCCGACATGGTCCTCAAAGGAAAAGCCATATCCTTTGTAAATATAATAGTAGTTTCTTTCTAAGACCTTATTCGCCTTAGACTATAAAGTCTCAATTAAATTCTTGTAGTCTTATCTTGCGTCGTCCACTTTGGGCTGGTTAAATTTGGCATAAGAAATTTTAGGCAGGCTAGTGTATATTGCATGGATTTGAACTCACTGATGCTAGACCTCTTCCACAAATCTTCTTTTTAAAGCAAATAATCTATCTTGGAACATAATGTTGCACTAAGATTGTAGTGAAGCTGATGGGTTGTTTTTGAGTTGTCCTACGTAAACAGTTAAATGTTGAATAAACATGAGATAATTTTTAGGATGAGATATTTTACGAATTTTTCATACTATAGAATTTTTGGACTCATCTTTGCTTTCTATGATCTTGTTTTTCAGCTGCATTTGGAGCAATCTTGCACGTGATATCCACTTCAATTCTTGGCATAACAGCAGTAACCATGGCAAATACAATTGCTGGCGAAGAAACAGTACACAAGCTTGCTTCACTTTTGCTTGTAGTCCTTGGTGGCAGTTATGTTTTGTTATTCTTATCTGGAAGGGGTGGTCACAGTCATTCTCACAACCAACCCATGGAAAAAATGGCCGTCGCTGGGCTGGTTCTTGTTCCTGCCTTGTCTCCTTGTGCAACTACACTTCCAGTATTTCTTGCTGTTGGCAATTCATCTTACATGATGGTACTTGCTATTATAGTGCTGCTATTCAGGTAGTATTTTAAGTCATTTAAGTTGATTATTTCTTTTCTCTATTTAATATTGTCAACTTGGATCTTGAAATTCTTACAATCAAGGAGTGAAGGCTGTTATCATGAAATAAAACCAACGTGAAACTCTGGCCCCATTCACTTTTTTTTTTGTGTCTTTTTTGGTTTCAAAGGAGGCGATTATTTATCATTTAGAACAATTAATATCGATAACATATGAGGGGAATATCTAAGAATGCAATGATGTTTCTTGTACACTTAGTTTGGGCCATTTGTAGTTACCGATTAGCTCTTGGCATTAGTGGTCATCATGTAGTGGTCGAATCGTAATTATATAAGCAATATTACTCCCTTGCATAAATATTGGGTTTTAACACGCCTCAGAATTTCTCGTTTTCACACAGAACATAAATTATAGCAGAGAAGGTTCCTCTGAATTTCTGTGTCATGAATAATTTTATGCAGTGATCGTTTCGGCAGACGTAAAGAACTTTGATTGCTGATATGTTTCCCTAAACAGGCAATCAAGTTAGCAATATCTATAGATTACTACTATCTGACCAGAAAATTAAGCATTTTGTCAATTTTGGATTAACCTCATTAATATTATAATTATATATATATTGTGATAATAATTGTTCCATTATTATGTTTTGGTGTCCTTTGTCAAAGGCTTTGCACATTTTACCGATTTCAGGCTAATCCGCTGTGTAATTTCTTACAATTTAATATTTGAATTGCAGCACCATAGCTGTGATGACCTCTCTGGTTGCTCTGTCATTTTATGGCGCTAGCCAGCTCAAGTTTCACTGGGTGGAGCGGTATGACAAACTTCTCGTAGGTTCGGTGCTGTGTTTAGTAGGACTCTTGACCCTCATTTTCCATGATCATGATGGAGATGGTGGTTCCACTGGAGAGCATTTGCATAGAAAACTCATTGTTCTGTGAATATTTAGATTGGTCCTTCAAATGTGTATTTCTGGCCGCTAAAATTGGAGTGTACGGTTAGAGAATGAGTTTTGAGCTGTATTAAGCAGAATTCTTTGTAACCTGCTGTTCGATGTGATATAATGATCATTAAAGACCAAAAATCATCATCTTGAGAAGTTGATAGAATTGCCATGGCGCCTAAAGCCTTACTAGATTCTTTTGAATTTGACACAAGCATGATATGATCTGAGAGTTACGAATTGTGTCTTACCAAATTTTTTTTTTTTTTTCACCACAAAGTTAGGTATTTAGTATCTAAGTACACTCGGTAAAAAAATTTTGTCATCATCCACCAATGAGTAATAATTACTCTCGTCTTATGTTCTCAACAAACCACTAGGGCCAACCAAAAAAAAAACCCACAACACAAACAAGACAAAATCATTCTGTGGCTGCAAATTAAGTTTCGAAACTACACGTTCCACAACTCAAAGAGCTAACTGCATGCGCACTCATGGATGAGAAACTGGTAAGCAATTACAATGCTCAAACACAGCTTTAATTATAAGGATCAAGGCTTTTACTTTAGGAGCTACACTTTTACATGATGGAAGAAGTTGGGCAAGGCGGAATAGAAACATCAGTAATCCCTTCTAACATAAACACTACACTCTTCATAGAAGGACGAAGAGCTGGTTCATCTTGAATACACCACAAACCGACCTTAACCATATTCTCCAAAGTCCTCTTATTTGCTTCTTCACCAACCACAAGCTTTTTCAGCTCTCTAGAAACAAAGCACTTGTAAACCCAGTTGGCAAGAACAACTTGGTCCGCATCTGATGCAGTAATGTCCAAGCTCTTTCTGCAGCACACAATTTCCAGCAGCATTATTCCGTAGCTGTAAACATCCGCCTTAACCGATATCGGAATGTTCTTCTGCCATTCCGGGGCTAAGTAGCCTCTTGTCCCTCTGATTCCTGTGAAAGTCCTTGTTTGATCCGGCATTAAGAACTTTGCCAGCCCAAAATCAGATATCTTAGCGGTCCAGAAATCATCCATCAAAATATTTTGCGGCTTAATATCGCAGTGAATTATCGCGGTCTTACACTCTTCGTGTAGATAGAGAATTCCTCTTGCAATATCTATTGCAACTCTCACCCTTTCATCCCAATCTAAACCTCTTGAATCCTTACTGAAAAGAAGATCTGCTAGGGAACCATTGCTCATGTATTCATAAACCAGAAGCCTTTTTGAGGCTTCAGCACAGTAACCCAACAATCGAACCAAGTTCTTGTGGTTAGTTCTCCCAATTGCTCGCATCTCTGCTAGGAACTCCTTTTCGCCTTCTTCAACTAACTTTTCAAGCCTTTTCACTGCCACAAGTTTTCTACCTTTGTTTAGACTCCCTCTGTAAACCGCTCCAAATGAGCCTTTCCCCAACTCTTTGCTAAAACCATTCGTCGCTCTTTTGAGTTCGTTGTATGAAAAAACTCTCAAAGTAAGCTCCTCATCGTTCATGCCCATTGCTCCAATGTCTCTCAGCAATTTGTACCTCAGAACTCGAATTTTGAAAATATAAATTCCCGAGATCGCCAGGGAGACACATGAAAACAGAACGAAACCAAAAGCTAAAACAAGAATTTGCACCAAAGCCTTTTTGTTTGTGACAACGGCAGTAGGCGGCTTCACCACCATAGCTGGATCAGTCTCATTCCTGCTTTTGACACCGCTTGTTTTGCGCACTTTTAAGAAAGCTGTAGTTTGTTCTTGAATATCCCTTCTAACGTATATCAGCGGATGCTTTTGTTTAGTACAAAAGCCAGTTTTGTAGTCAAACAAGGCTGCGCCACAGTTGCAATCCTTCAAGCAGGACTTGCTGCATTCTTCCACGGACATTTGTTCTTTGGTATAAGGTGTATCTCCCCACATCATATTCTCCATTCTAGTGATGTAATAAATTGATGTATTTTCTTTTCCATGTCTGCAGCCCAACTCAGTGTAGTTTCTCAAGCAGCCAGGTTTTCTGCTGCTCGGATCAGCAAAATCAGTTCCCGGAAGACATACACAGTTTAGCTGCGCATCATAGTATGTACAATAACTGTTAAGGCCACAAAAACCCTTCACTTTACAAGGATTCTCCAACGCCGACCAGACACGTATTGGTGCACCGAGTTTCCCAGTCCCATCGCGGGCATGGGAATACAATCTGAAAACTCCATCAGCATCAAGAGTCGCACGATATGTGCTGCTGTTTTGGTTGTTGTTGCGGGCGGAAGTTGATGCATCAAAATTCAAGTCATAAACGCTTTCTGAAGTTGTGGTGTTGACTATTGATAGAACGCCTGTGGTGCTAAGATAGAGGTGAAACTTGATGCCGTTACCAAAAGTAGCGGTGTTCCAGTATGCATCTGAAGGTGAATCTTCTGTGTTTACAGGGTATAGAACAAGGTTTCCATCATCCTGCATTTTGAGATGAAATCGACCGGTTGAGTGATCTGTCTCTGAGAGACTAGAGAACAATTGACCCCTAACAGGTAGAATCTGACCCTCCAAGAGGGTGTCCGTAGGATGTTCAAAACTCTCCCAAATAACATCAAAATTTCCGTTGTAAAGAACAAAATTTCCAGAATCTCTCATGCATGCAAAAGATGCAGTTTGTGTGGTATTAGCAATCGGTATCTCTAGTCCTTGCCCAGTTCTCAAAAGAAGATTACCATAATTGGTGAAAACCAGCTTTGCATCCGCGGTTTCTATGGGATCATCACGATTTGCTGTCCACACAACTGTTGTCTCCTTAGAACCCACCAGCCAAACTCCAACAGCGAAGCCACTGTCCTGTTTATAGAACCCGAATTCAAAGTCTCCGGACGAAGAAGGCCATGAGTTTTGGTGAGTTGTTGGGGAAAGGGAAGAGCCCGGGTGTATTAGTTGGCTACAATTCTTCTCGTGAGCACCCGAGCGAATGAGAAACAACGTGGTGGAGAGGCAAAACAAAACAAAAAATACTGAAGCCATGATCCACAAAGATGGAAGAACAAGCTAGTAACACTCCTTTTGCCCCTCAAATATTACAGAGGAAGAGAGAGAGAGAGAGAGTGCTTCTTGCTATGTCACATGCTGCGACTTTCCACAAGGACTTGTCCTTTTTCATTGCTATCCCGCGTCGAGTTAAAATTGTTGTCTCGTCTTCCATTCTTATTGGTGGTCCCTGCGGGCAAGTTTCGACACAACTCAATTTTACGTAGGGTTTGGGAGAGAAGACTTTGGACAAAGCCTACAATTTTTTTCCTCTTCACACTTTTATATTTAAGATAGGCGTATATTCAGTCAACAAAAAAAACTATAGTGCTTTTATCAGACAAACGGGAAAATTTTTTTAAAAAATAAATAAATAGGATACTTTTTATGGTGGAATATTAAAAAAGTTACAAAATGTTGTAACTAGGGATGAAAATGTCTAAGGGTATTGTCGACATGTCTATAACAATATCTATATATTGAAGTATCGACATGGATATGATATGAATGATTTTTCTTGTTAGATATCCATAAAATATCTATAATATCCATAAATATCCTTAATATCATCAAATATTAGTGAATATCTAAGATATTTCTAGAAATATCCACAAAACGTCCAAAAACACAGAGAAAATTTTCTTTTACGAACAAAATCAATTTTATAGGATTTTTTTCAAATTATTTTTTAACAAAATGCAACTTATGTTTTGAACCTAAATATAATAAAAAAAGTATTTATTAAGACTTATTTAGTCTATAAATAATTTTCATTTTTAAATGAATAGTTCAAAATTTTACATTCAAAAATTAAGATTTTGATAGACGAATTTGTTTTTGATTTTTTGCTTTTTTTCAAAAAATACATTCATGACTTCAATATTTTTTTTCAAAGAACATATTCATAAGATTCTTTATGTTTTCTTCTGCAAAGTTTTAAGCTTTATATATCTAAATGTAGATGTCGTATATTTTCACTATATATCTATTAGTGTGAATTATTATTGTACCTCATACAATATATCTGTGGGATTGTTTATGATTCTTCTTCAAAGCCTTATATCATGTTACATGTAAATATGTGCACTATATTTTCAAAGATAATATCCTCACAATTGTTTACATTAAAATCGGAACCTATATAATGATTTCCATCTTGCTAGAAACTCATTTTGGTGTTGAAGACGATATTTGAAGTTTGTGTGAATTTTCTTATATTTGGCTGTAGTATTTATATGCTCTATAATAATATTGTACCATGTTTGTAATAATTAATGAGGATGTAAAATGATACTAAATAATACTAATCATAAGTATAGTTAATGTATAACTATCATATTATACTAAAAATATATTATTCATGTTATTAACGTGGTTGAAAATTGGACTTAAGTAACGTTGATTGTTTTAGCTTTTAGTAAAGGTATAAAAAAAATTTAAGTTTTTTTTTTCAAAATATCTATTTTTTTCTTGAATATCCTTAAATATCAACAATTCCGTCAACATTATCCCTAAATCAAAACTATCGATAACTTAGTCAACATCAACATAATGAAAAACGTTATCTTGATGTTAGAAGGTGCACACCATTTCAGTAGCTTCTCCTTTGGTTCTTAATGATGTGCGTCTAAGTTACTTCATGTAGCAAGTGTGAAAACGTAAGTATACATATATATTTATTTATGTACATGTATGTGTGTTTGTGTGATTCATTATTTATTTTAAGGGAAGACTTTTGCATAACATTCATGATGTGAGGGTGTAGGGTCTTCAGTCTTCTCCCTCGTCTTTCTTCATTGTTACGTAGGGTTTGGGAGAGAAGACTTTGGAGAAAGACTACAATTTCTTTCCTTGTCACACTTTTACATTTAAGATAGGTGCACATTTAGTCAACAAGGAAGTTAAGTGCTTATGCCAAACAAATGGGAAAAATATTTTAAAAAATAAATAAATAGGATACTTTTTATGGTGGGATATTAAAGAAATACAAACAAGTTGTAACCACGGGTGAAAATGATATTTTCGACATTTCTACAACAATATCCATGTATTGAAGTATCGACGTGGATATGAGAGGAATGATTTTTCTTACAGTATGTTTGTAGAATATACATAATATCCATAAATATTCTCAATGTCATTGAATTTTTCTGAATATCTAAGACTTTTTTAGAAATATCCACAAAACGTCCAAAAACACTGAGAAAATTTTCTTTTACGAACAAAATCAATTTTGTAGGGTTTTCTTCAAAATTATTTTTCAATAAAATGCAACTTATGTTTTGAACCTAAATATAATAAAAAAGTATTTATTTAGACTTATTTAGTCTATAAATAATTTTCATTTTTTAAATTAATAGTTCAAAATTTTACATTCAAAAATTAAGATTTTATAGAGGAATTTGTTTTTATTTTTTGCTTTTTTTTTTTGAAAAATACATTCATGACTTCAATATTTTTTTGAAGAACATATTCATGAGATTCTTCATGTTTTCTTCTACAAAGTTTTAAGCTTCATACATCTAAATGTAAATGTAGTATATTTCCACTATTTCTCTATTGGTGTGAATTATCACTGTACCTCATGCAATATATCTAAGGGATTGTTCATGATTCTTCGTCAAAGCCTTATATTATGTTACACGTATATAGATCTTAATTTATTCTTCTCTTCATTAAGAAGACAGCGAAAAAAAGAATCATCTCAATTAGATATCAAATGAAGAAGTTATGATTTTTTTCCTCAAATATAAGAGAGAGAATTTTAGCTTTTATTGTAGCAAAGATATCCAACTATCAAGAGTTTAGAAGGATTTAAACTCTAAAAACTTGAATTCTTGATACTCATTTGATTTAGATTTTGAGAAAAACAAACACGTATCTAAAATATTCTTAATACTGAATCCAAATTTTAGTCCATTGGTTCCAAAGAATACCTAAAATAAACATCCCCTAAATAGCGTAAGACGCTAGCATTAAGAACCAAAGAAGAAGCTATGGAGATTGTGAAGATTGTGTGCATCTTCCAACATCAAGATAGAGGAAGCTATGGAGACAGTGAAGATTGTGTGCATCTTCCAACATCAAGATAACATTTTCATCGTGGGATGGTGGGACAGGAAAGACTTCTGGGACAGGAAAGACTTCTGATCTTTCTTAATTGTTACCTACAGCTAGCTATATATGATTATCATTAAATCTGTGTAATCATGTTCATATTTATAGTAGAATATCTTTTGCCATTAACCTATAAATGTTAACCTGAGAGAATTCTATGGTAGGGTATTAAAAGCTACTTATTGGCAAGGCCTTGTAAAATCTATATTAGGTTATATCAATTTTGTATAGTTTTTTAGTTTTAGTTTTTTAATTGCTTTCATATACATGTACTATCAGTAGGGGCCTACCATAGAATTACTTTGGTGAGGTTTTTGCTTTGGTGGAAAATGGATCCATTAGAACAAAAGCAAAGACCCATCACAAATGTTATTGTAAAAGTCTTCCTTTTGTTAACGCGTATGTCATGATTCAAAAATTTATTACTTTTCTTCTTATGATTTTCTAGAAGGAAAAGAAAAAAACAACATTGCACTTCTTATCCTGTACAAAACTGAAGTTCAGATACAAGCAGATCAAATAAAAAGAGTGCGTATATTTTTATGAGATTTTTTAAGTATATGATTGTAGGCTTTATTTTAAATAGTTAGATTTGTCTCAAAATATACTAGTTTTGCATACTTTTACATGAAGTAACTTTGACTAGATGTAATGTTCAAGAACACACAACAATAGAGGATGCAAAAATCTCCATGTTTTTAGTACATGAAATAACTTGACCACAAACATCATGAAGATACACGGGGAAGCTCTGGAGATGGTGGAATAGGAATATCCATTGCACCTTCCAACATCAAGATAACATTTTTCATTAAAGGACGCAAAGCTGGATCATCTTGAACGCACCAAAGACCCACTTTCACCATTCTTTCTAATGTAATTGCCTCAACTTCTTCATCATGATCTTCCACAAGTTTGTTCAATTCTCCAGCAACAAAACATTGATAGGCCCAACTAGAAAGAATTATTTCATCCGCTGTCGAAACATTCACTTCTATATTCCTTCTACAACACACAGTCTCCAACAACACAATCCCAAAACTGTAAATGTCAGCTTTAACTGAAATCAAGGCATTCTTTTGCCATTCAGGAGCAAAGTACCCAATGGACGTGCCATCAACTTCCGTGGACATCTTCGCTTGATTAGGCATCAATAGCCTGGCCAAACCGAAATCTGAGATCTTCGCAGTCCATGTATCATCTAGCAGTATATTTTGAGGCTTCAAATTGCAGTGTATCACATGGACTCCACACTCTTCATGTAAATAGAAGACTCCCCTGGCCACATCTAGTACGAATCTTACTCTTTCTCTCCAAGTAGGGCGTGGAATTTGCTTAAAGAGAAGATCCGCAAGTGAGCCATTGCTCATGAATTCATAAACAAGAAGCTTTTTTGAGCCCTGAATACAGAAACCAACCAACTGAACTAAGTTTCTGTGATGGGTTCTTCCAATGGTGGTGATTTCTGCTCGAAACTCTCTCATTCCTTCTTCCACAACTTTCTCTAGTCTTTTTACTGCAATTTCTTTGTTGCTTCCTGATGATAATAATAAAGTCCCTTTATAAACAGCTCCAAAACATCCTCTTCCCAGTTCTTCCTTGAACCCATCTGTTGCTCTCTCAAGCTCGTCGTAAGAAAATGATTGCAAGGCAAAATCTTCGGCCAGTCCCACATTGGAATCCCACAGCTTCTTATACCTATGAGCTCGGTGCTTATAAACAACGAAACTCGATACAGCAAAGACAAAACACAAGAATGCAACAGAGCCTAGACTCAATGCAAGAACCAAGATTGGAGCATTCTTGCTTCTAACCAAGATCTCTGGATTTACACGACCTGGAGGAAGGACATGAGTTGGATCGGTAAGAGAGTTTTCTAAAACCACTTTGAAGAAAGCCATATCGGTGATGTCTTCTTTTCGTCTGCCAAACCTAAGTGGAAGTTTATATTTCCTACACTCATTAGCGCTAGTGTATGACACGGCCCAACAATTACAGTCATCAAGACAGGACTTGCTGCAAAGTTCTACCTTCAATCGAAGAACTGAATAAGGATAGTTAATCCACCACATATTCGCTAAAGGACCAGTAATATTATACCTCGTGATCGATCCGGCGACTTCATTTTCTCTACAACTATAATCTTCACTGAAATTCTGATAACATCCAAGAGATTTTGAACCAGGGTCAACAAAATCAAAGCCGGGAAAACAATGACAGCTGGCTTCCTTGCCCTCCAAGGCACAGAAACTGTTGAAGCCACAAAAACCTTTGACGTCACATTTGTTCTCCAAAGCGGACCACCTGACCACAACTCTTGAGCTTTTGTTGCTTTGAAAAAAATGCGAATAAAGTCTGAATATCCCATCAGCATCAAGCGTTGCGCGATGAATAATCACATTAGTCTCGTCATTTCTCCCCTCTATAGAACTTCCATTAGCCAAAATATGTTGAGCACCTACAGCTTGCAGATAGAGAAAGCCCGTGTGATTAAGACAAAGATCTGATCCATAACCGTTAAAACCAGAAGCCCAATAACTTTCTTCCGGTAAAAATGAGCTGTTCACAGGGTACATAACAAGGTTTCCATCTTCTTGCATACCGAGCAAAAATCTCCCACTTGAATGGTCTGAAACAGACTTACTAGACACCAAATTCTTCCCAGAAGTGAGACTCTGACCCCCCAAAATTGTGTCAGTCGGAGAATCAAAGCTTTGCCATATAACACGAGAATTTTTGTCGTACAACACAAAGTTGCCTGAATCAAGCATGGAAGCTGAGGTTAACGGGCTTGACGTAATCAGGCGTACTTTCCCTTTGCCTTGTTCTTGGTCAGCTCGGAGAAGAATTAGCTCTCCGTCGTGAGTTAGTTCCAGAGTGACGTTTGAAGAGACTGGTGGTTCATCTCGGTTTGCGGTCCAAATAACTGTCGTTTTGGGTTGGGTGAGCATGAAAATTCCGACAGCAAAGCCGTCGTCTTCACTGTAGAAACCGAAGCCAAAGACGCCTGAAGGTGAGAGCCACGAAGTGGTGTCGCCGTTTGGTGACAAAGAGGAGCCCAAGGGGATGGTGTTTGATTGGTTTGTCTGAGATTTTGCGTTGGTGAAAATCAGAGAGATGGAAAGCATGAGAAAAACTGGTAGAAAAGCCATTGAAGACAAGAGGAGAAAGCAGAACTGGTTTATTTTCCCACTGTTTGCTTATTTATTTTTTGTTTTTGAAACAAAATACTTGTTTTCAGCTATTGTACTGTAAGATTTTAGTCCTTCCGCGTATTCAAATGCTAATTTTCTCCGTGACTTTTGAAATATTTTTCAATTCAACTGTTCACTTCATCGGAAGTTTTGAGCATCATAAAAAAAAAAAAAAAAAAAAAAAAAACAACTTGAGGATCATGCATGATTTAGTGCTGTGAGGGTTGGGTTAATTTTGTAATTTTAAATGTTAAACCTGGCAAAGTAAAAAAAAATATGGAAATGACATTTAATAAGTTATTTCCATTTGTTTATAATCAATTAGATTCAAAGTTGTAAAAGTAAATTTTTGATATTAAAATTATTTGAAGATGTTAATTGAGTAATGATTAAAAGTAAATTTTTGTTATCAAGTATAACATTTGTCAAATTTAGTACCTGAAACCGTATTGCATTGAAGAGTGATTTTCTTACTCCAATCTTAAAATTCAACATAGGTAAACCAATTTGACACTGTATTGAAATGCTCAAAGAACACAAATGTTACGAAGAAAATCATGCTTTTTTAGTTATGATTTTAATAGTTGAATGGACGAAATGATTAATTTTGAACAAAAAGAGATTTGACCTAGTTGGGAGATTGTAGATGAATTAACTCACTTATTTCTTTTGTGGTGAAATAGCAATCTGACATCCAAGCAAAGAAAGAGAAAACAAAAAGCAAAAATAAAAATTATCCCCTTTTCCCCTCTTGATTTTTTTTAATATTTAAAACAGTAGTCTGTTTTTTTCCTTCTAAAGAAAATTTTTATCATATAGAAACGTGGCACCATACTCTCATATTATCTTATCATGTATTAATGGCGAAATTTGTATGTGACATAACATATGATTATTTAGTTTACAACAGTTAAAGGTGTTGCAAGTAAAAAAAAAAAAAAAAACAGAGAGAGAGAGAGAGAGAGAAGAGTGTATTTTTCATACAATTAATGTGAGACAAGCTACAAATTTTTATTTTTTTTTCCTTTATTTCTTTCTGTGCCTTTTTTTTTTAGTTGAATTGTCGTCTTAGACGTGCTACTTGCCACTTCGCTGAAGCAAAGCAACGGGAGACAAAAAATTCCACAAGACTAACACAGGGAGT
The DNA here is from genome assembly GCA_946598075.1 of Artocarpus hirsutus. NCBI lineage: Eukaryota > Viridiplantae > Streptophyta > Magnoliopsida > Rosales > Moraceae > Artocarpus > Artocarpus hirsutus. The sequence goes on along the minus strand of CAMOHE010028947.1, from coordinate 3,861 downwards.
TTCCTTGCATTGCTAAATGGACCAGGAAGCTTAGTTTCCTACGTGGATGTCAAGCTGTGTTTTTCTTTTTTTTTTTTTTTCTTTGAAGTCAGGATTTTGACTTTTTTGACTGTAACCGGAATGGTTACATGAATTGATTACTATTCTATTGTGTGAGAGACGGGAGAAAAGCTAACTTTCACTTCATTAATTCAAAGACTATTTGGGCGGTCTGACTGTTTAGACTTTATTTTCAAAAAACAAATAAATCTTTTTTTTTTTTGGGGGAAGAAATAAGTATGGCTAACTTTCACTTAATTAATTTAACCGTTCATAAAATCATACCCACTTCAATTAAGATTATATAAAGCAAAAGAAAAAAAATTTATAATACATCTTTTCATTGTCAAATAAAGGCGGTGGATTTTAGATATTTTTTAATTCATCAAATTAAAATTTGGGTGTGTTGATTTTAATTCATCTAATGATTTTAAACTATAAAAGCAATCCAACCAATTATATGTCAGGTGAATTATATAGGTTGATCGGATTGAGCATTATAAATAAGAAAAAACTTTCAAACTAACAATTTGTCAAAATAAAAAATATATAAAGAAAAAATTAAAATTTATCATATATTAAATGTCTAAGAAAGATTAAATACATAAACCATATCTAGCAAACAAAACATAAAAAAATAAAAATAAAAAAAAAACAAATATTTTTTAAGTCAATAAACATTAACGACAATTAACATGTTGCACAATTATCAATCTCTACCTCTAAGCATCTCTACTGAAACTTTCTCTATATCCATAATTTAAGATCAATCAACTATCATAAAACATAATAACTTTTTAAATAATTAATGCAATATATATATTAATATATATCTTATAACAAAGATATGATAAATGCATTATCATGTGCAACTTCTTTAGATTCTTTCAAGGCTTGCACCTCATTCATGTATCCTTCAAGCTTTATAGACATCTCCTCCTTATATATCAACCAATTCTTCAAACAAACTAAAGCCTCAAACTATGAAAATCTTTTTTATTTTTTTTTAAGGGATCATGTAGGGTAGTGTGTGCTGTGCGTTAGAAAATAGAAAATAAAAAACTAAAAGTCTGTAACTAAATAAAAAAGGTTTTTATAAACTATATTACTATAAATAAAAGGTTTTTAAAGTATAAGATTATATTAAATTTATAATATGTATACTAAATATTATATATATATGTATGTATATATATAATATTTAGTATACATATATATATATATATTACATTTGCATGAGTTCAGATTATCTCAGATTATTAAAATCTCAACCCAAACCACGTAATGAAAAATTAGATTGGGTAGATTAATAGAAATTCTTATTTGGATTCACCGGATTTGAATTATTTGGAATTTTATTAAGTAGGTTAAATCAAATTCGTCGGATTGTACCTGAAGGACAAGTACCAGTTTATTCAACTCTTAGAAATTACATTAACACAGAGATAAAGAATTAACAAATGAATACTATCATAAGTCACAACTCACAAAAGGTTGATATTTTGGTTGAAAGGTCTTTTTTAAGTTCTTTTTTGCTTTTCAATTTTTTTTTCATCCCTAAATATTGTTTTTTTTTTTTTTTTAGTTTTTGGACCTTCTTTTAAACATTTTTTTGTTGCTTTTCAATCTTTTTTTTATCTTTCTTCTCTAAATATTTTATCTTCTTTCATTTTATCCTTCTTTTTATTATCTCTTAAAATTTTATATTTTAAATGTAAACCATTAAAGTACTTCTTTTTTCATTTTATTTATTCCTGTTTAAATCATTACTCTTAAATATGTCTCCCTCTAAATTTTAGCTATATACCCAAACAAATCTTAAAAATTTTTGAATAAAAAATTCAATAAATTGGGTATGTACGTGCATACACTCATGCTTCTGAACTAGTGTGTGTACGTGCATATATATATATATATGAAAAAAAAAAAGGGACCCTCTCATTCAAAATAATTGTCAATCTCCAAGCATCGCTCTGTGATATGATTGATATAATAAAAATTATACATGATATTTATATTCGTATATTTTAAATATACTGCAATTATATTAAAAGTTTAATTGGCTTCCTCGGGTTGGGAAACTTGAAACCAAATTGATCGCCTCGACGAAATTTTGAATTTGAATTGAATGGGTTATTAACCTGATTTTTAGTGGGTTAAGATATATATGTCTAAATATTAGCGTCTACTTTAAAAATGTTTACAATTTTATTTTGTTTAATCATTACTATTAGCAATGAAATGTGGAGAGAGGAAGAGGGACAAGAGGAACTGCAGGGAATAATGTTTGATCATACAGAGGAGAAGACAATACGAAGGTTTCTCGAACTTGTGGTCTCAACCTCATTTTTACAGGGGATGGTTTGGTTTGTTTTTTTTTTCTTTTTTTTTCTTTTTTTTTTAAGTAGAAGAGTTTGCGTATTTGATCCTGGTTGACTTTTCTTTAAGCTTGTTTCCTTATTTGATTTAAAAAGCTTTCTTTTTAAACTAGATTTAGTTGCATCTTTGCGGCTGTTGGATAAATGGATTTAAATTGTGTTAATTTGGATTATTTTGATTTCAGTTATATGATTTGAATTATGTAATTTAAATTACTATTGAATTGGTGTTTGAATGTACATTTAAAGTGTTCATTTGAATAAAAAATAAAATTAAAATTTGTGTTTGGATTGAGAGTAGAAAAATTTGTTGATTTATTAATAAATTTAATAAAATCTTAATGATCATGATATAAAAAATACGTAATACGGATCTTGATTTATTTTTTCCTTAACAAAAAACGTAATTAAAGAAAAACCATCTCAATCAGATATTAAATAAAGCAATGATTTTTTTACAAATATAAAATAGAGAATTTTTACTTTTATTTTAGCAAACTGATTTGAGTTCAAGGACAGGGAAAAGGTAAGAGCCCGGCCGTATTGTATGGCACAATTCTTTTCGTGAGCACCCAAGCCAATGAGAAACAATGTGGTGGAGAGGCAAAAAAAAACAAAAAAATATTGAAGCCATGATCCACAAAGATGGAAGAACAAGCTAGTAAAACTCTTTTCGCCCCTCAAATATTATAGAGGAAGACAGAGAGAGTGCTTCTTGCTATGTCACATGCTGCGACTTCCCACAAAGGACTTGTCTTTTTTCATTGCTGACCCGCATCGAGTTAAAATTGTTGCCTCGTCTTCCTTTCTTATCGGTGGTCCCTTCAGGCAAGTTTCGAGACACCTCATTTTTACGTAGGGTTTGGGAGAGAAGACTTAGGAGAAAAACTACAATTTTTTTCCTTTGCACACTATTGTATTTAAGATAGGCGCACATTCAGTCAACAAGGAAATATAGTGCTTATGCCAAACAAATGAAAAAAATCTGAAAAAATAAATAAATAAATAGGATACTTTTTACTGTGGGATATTAAAAAAATACAAAAATGTTGTAACTAGGAATGAAAATATGTAACGATATTGTCGACATTTCTAAAATAATATCCATATATTGAAGTATCTACATGGATATGAGAGGAATGATTTTTCTTGCTGGATGTCTATAGAACATCCAAAAATATCCTCAATATCATTGAATATTCATGAATATCTAAGATATTTTTAGAAATATCCACAAAACGTCTAAAAACACCGAGAAAACTTTCTTTTACGGACAAAATCAATTTTGTAGGATTTTTTTCAAAATTATTTTTCAATAAAATGCAACTTATGTTTGAACCTAAACACAATAAAAAAGTATTTATTAAGACTTATTTAGTCTATAAATAATTTTTATTTTTTAAATGAATAGTTCAAAATTTTACATTCAAAAATTAAGATTTTG
>CAMOHE010028946.1:2106-27191 GCA_946598075.1 Artocarpus hirsutus | reverse complement strand
AAAGACTGCTTTTCTTAATGGAGACCTTGAAGAGGAAATTTATATGGAACAACCAGAAGGTTGTATTGCTCCAGGACAAGAAAAGAAAGTCTGTAAATTGGTGAAGTCTCTATATGGGCTTAAACAAGCACCAAAGCAATGGCATGAAAAATTTGATAATGTTATGATGTCAAATGGCTTCAAAATTAATGAGTGTGACAAGTGTGTTTATGTCAAAAGAATAGACGATGGATATGTTATTCTTTGTCTGTATGTAGATGACATGCTAATCATGGGTAGCAATGATCGGATGATCAAATCTACCAAAGATATGTTGAACTCTAGGTTTGACATGAAAGACATGGGACCTGCCGATATAATTTTAGGAATCAAGATTAAAAGGTCGCCTGATGGACTCGTCTTGAGCCAGTCACACTATGTGGACAAAATACTTGACAAATTTAGTAAAAATGACTCTGGCGTAACCAGAACACCAATTGATATTAGTCAACATCTGTCCAAAAATAGAGGAGAAAGTATATCCCAAGTGGAATATGCTAGAGTGATAGGCAGTCTAATGTACTTAATGAATTGTACAAGACCAGATATTGCCTATGTTGTAAGTAGTCTGAGTAGATTCACGAGTAATCTAGGAGATGACCACTAGAAAGCAATTGTTAGAGTACTCAGGTACCTAAGATATACTCGTGATTATGGGTTAAACTATGCAAGAGATCCTACTATTCTTGAAGGATATTCTGACGCAAGTTGGATATCTGATATACAGGACTCTAAAGCTACAAGTGGATATGTATTCACTTTGGGAAGCGCAGCAGTTTCATGGAAGTCCTCAAAGCAAACAGTAATAACCAGATCCACTATGGAATCTGAATTTGTAGCTTTAGATAAAAGTGGTGAAGAGGCTGAATGGTTAAGACATTTCTTGGAGGATATTCCTGAATGGCCTAAACCTATACCTGCAATATGCATACATTGTGATAATCAATCTACTATTGACAGGGCACACAATGTGATGTACAACGGTAAGTCAAGACATATACGTCGTCGACATAATACCGTTAGACAATTGATCTCGACTAGAATCATAACATTAGACTATGTAAGGTCTAAAGAAAATATTGCGGATCCGTTAACCAAAGGACTGAACAGAGATCAAGTTGAGAAAGCATCAACAGGAATGAGACTAAAGCCCATAAAAGAATAGGTCAAAACAGTGGAAACCCAACCTTGTTGACTGGAGATCCCAAGATCTAGGTTCAATGGGACAACTAAACTGAATAGACCGAGTAAGATCACTGTGGGGTTACCCCAAACCATTCCTAAAATAAAACAGTGATACCCGTAGAGAAAGGTTAAGCAGTTTGCTTTTAATGATTCTTATGCATCAAATATAATGAGAATTTGAGCAGAGTAATGCGGGTTACTCTTAAGTAAGAAATCACCTATGTGAGAAAGAAGTGGGGCCGCTTCAAAAGAGAATTGTTAGGGCTCAATTCTTTAGAAACTCTTGTAGAACCAGGGAGATGTTCATGGCCAAAATGAACATAACCATGAGAACTGAAACTGTGTTAGGAAAATATCTGTGTGAGGTATGTTATCGTTTACACAAACGGTAGAACAGTTCAAAGACATCGCGTCTACTGGTCAGCTAGTAAAGTAAACATACTTTCACAAGGGAAGGTTCAAGGGTTAACGCCTACCTATCCTATGCAAGTATTAACCGTAGAACTCTATCACCATATAGTATCTTTGTTTTTCCTTGTAGTTTGTCAATTTCATTCATGTGGGGGATTGTTGGAAAATGGCAATTGGGTGAATAAGAAATTGATGCTCATTAGTGGAGAATAATGTAAGTCATAAACCTCATGTTGTAACACCCAAATGCATGGTTAATTGGTGATTATGAGCTTCATAATCATGGAAAGTAGAAGGTTACAATCAATGGTTTAATGGGAGATTATGAGCACCATTATCATGAAATATGGAGGGTTGCAACCGGTGCTTTTATGCACATAAATTCTGAATAAAGGCTCATTATAATTTAGATTGTAACATCTATTTTCTTAAGCTTATATATAGAACACTCCTCTACATGTTTGACATAGATAGATATATATAGAATTTGCACTTAAAAAAAAAACGTAGAGATTTTACTTTGTTTTCAAGTTCTATTTAGTTTGGTTGTATTCGTTTTTGGTGATAAAATAAAACACTATTTCAAGTTCGCCGGAAACGGTATCCGATAGTGCTTAAGATTCCGTTGCTAGTCGTTATATCTTGGGAGACAGACGTCCGTCATAACCTTGTGCACAATCGGATGGGACGAATTTGTTTTAAGGAAAGCATTTGCTTCACGTGCATCGACCATTCATCTGTTCAATTATCACTTTATTTCAGTTGAAGTTGAAGTTGAAGGTTTTGTTATACCTTTCTTTATTTTTATCTTTACAATTGTAATTTGTTTATTTTATGCATACTATAATTGTAATTTGTTTTAAGGTTACGACGTCCGTCGTAACCTTGTGCACAATCGGAGGGGACGAATCTGTTTTAAGGAAAGCATGTGCTTCACGTGCCTCGACCATTCATCTGTTCAATTACCACTTTATTTCAGTTGAAGTTGAAGTTGAAGGTTTTGTTACACCTTTCTTTATTTTTATCTTTACAATTGTAATTTGTTTATTTTATGTATACTATAATTGTTTGCAAATCCTGATAGTAATACATGCAATGTTTTATTCATATTATTTGCTATTATATTTCAACAGAAGTATTGCTTGGAAATCTCACACAAATGTTGCATTGACAATGCTAGCAGAATGTAAGAATATGAAGGCTTCAATTTCAGAAAACAGATGTCATTCATCCAAGTCTGATCATATAAAGATAATGATGGTATAAACTCACTGATTGAACAGCCAAGACTTGCTTTTCTACGGGCCACTAGACAAATGCCCGGTTTGCGGCGGCACTTTAGAGTACAATGGCATATGCTACTCTTGTACCGGATAGTACGGCGAGTGGTCTTCTTGCACTTTCAGTACAACGGATCCACCAAGGAAAGAAGAACCCATCAAATTACCAGATTCTGTGCTAAGCACGCCTATTTCAGTTGTAGGCCTTCATAATCACTTTACTTGAGAAGTTTTTTCCAAGGTATCTTCTTCCTTTGGCGAAGACTTGAATCACTTGTATCACTTGTATTCATTTTCGCTGTCAGCTATTAAAGAAATATCAAGACCCAAGTCGCCGGCCGCACAAGAACTGAGGGATCACTGATAAACCTTTCAAAGGAATGGTTATTTCTCTGATGGGCCGCCTCTCTCGAACCCACGTATGTCAATTTTCATGGTGTACTAACCTTTTTGGCTAACTGAGATTTTCATCATCAGTTTCTAACCATGTTGTTGCTGATGATGATTGTAGCAATACTGGAAAAAAGAAATTGAGAAACATGGAGGGAAAGTTTCCAACTCTGTTATTGGTACACCGTTTTCACTCCATCAAACTTTGATTTCCGATAATGATTTTTGCATGTTTCATCCTCTTCAGGTGGTGCTCTAATGAAAATCTTTGCAGGTGTGACTTGTCTGATTGCTTCCAGTGCTGAACGGGATCGTGGTGGCGCATCTAAGCTTGAAGAAGCATTGTGAGTTATTCAAAATGAGATATTAAATAATGAGGGATTTGAGACTATCTAGGCTTTTAGTATAATTTATCTGTGTCATTAAATTTGAACATAAGTTGTCTTTAGTCTTCTTTTTTCGTTTACCTTCTTTAGCTTCCTTATCAACTTAGGATTGCCTGGCTCATAAGCCCAAAAAAGAGATTGCCTGGCTTGGTTATCTTAAACATTTGTGAAATTATCATATTGTACCATTTCTTTTCTGTGATCATTATGAAAGTGGGTTCTGATAATATTGCAATTACTAAAGCACTTTGAGATTCTAATAGTATCGCAAAAATGTATACCCCGTACCTTGAGGCTTCTTTTAGGGGGACAAAATGTATTGTTTTTCCCTTTTAGTCATTTTTTGATTAAGTGGTTGGACCTATCTATTCTGGAATCTACAATATTATTTCATCTTTGCAGGAATAGAGGCATACTGTAGTAAGAGAAGAGTGGTTGTTAGACAGCATTGAGAAACAAGAACCGCATCCTCTCGAATCTTACGATATAGTCTCTAATCTTTCTGTGGATGGAAAAGGGATTCCATGGGATAAACAGGAGTGAAGAAGCACTTGAATCATTATCAGCTAAAGTATGTCTCACTCTTTAAGAGTTGCAAACGACATACTATTTGAAACAAAGTTCTTTTTCCTTTGTTTTTCATTCCATTTGCTGTTTATGTGCACAGCTTAAGCTTTACGGGAAGAGAGGAGTGCACAAGGACACAAAGTTGCAAGAACAAGGAGGGAAAGTCCTCCAGAAAGATGGCTTATTGTCCAGCTGTGCCTTTTCCCTTTGTGACCTTGGGAGAGGGAATGAATCAGTAATATATACACACGAGATCTCATATATATTCAGATCAAGTCCAAAAGTATTGGGAGTTGGTTTAGTATTTTCTTGTCGACTTCAGTTTGAATTCTTGCAGTTACTGTATTATGCAACTGATCACGGTACCCGAAAGGCCCCTCCATTTGTACTACAAGAAGGGTGAAGTTGGCGATAATCCGAATGCAGAGGAGAGGCTTGAAGAATGGAAGGATGAGGACAATGCTGTAAAGGAGTTTGTGAGGCTGTTTGGGGAAGTAACAGGCAATGAATTTGAACCATAGGTTTTACAATAACTAAAATTCTAGTTAGTTAGTTACTCAGTTGGTTAGATACGCTGAGCTGTACAAAATTAGTTTTAGTTAGTTTCAGTTTTTTGTTTTGTAAATTATACTTTGGTATATAGGCCCAAGCTGTAAGCTGTTACACACGAAGGAGAATCATCTTCTTCATTCTCCCAAATTCTCTGTTCCTTCCCTTTTCTCTCATTCTTCATTCAGGTTCAATATAGTATCAGCTTGTATTTTCACTGCTTACTCCTGATATTGATTGTGTTCTTCTTCCTAATTCGATCAATTTCTTTCTAAGTTGGTCAATTTTCTTTTCGTTCTGTATCCTAATTCGACCAATTTTCCTTCTTCAATTTGAGCTCCTCTTCGTCTTCCCTGGAATCTCAGGATTTGGAAATTTGGTCGCCAAAAATGTCAAATCAGCCATTGATGATCTTTTCAGCCCTTACTTTCTTCATCATTTTGATGGTCCAGGTTTTGCATTAGTTTCCCAGTAGTTGATGGGAGATAACTATGCCTCTTAGGGCCATGCCATGACCATCACTCTTTTAGTGAAGATCAAGCTAGGGTTCATCGACGGTTTTATCACGAAGCATCAAGGTACTTACTTGAACCTTCTCAATACTTGGATTAATAATAATGTTGTAATTTCATGGGTTCTAAACTCAATTTCTAAAGAAATTTATGCTAGTGTTATTTTTTTTCTAAATCTACATATGAGATTTAGCTCAATCTTAAGGATCGATTTCAGCAGAATAATGGCCTGAGGATTTTTCTATTGCATTGTGAACTTGTGAATCTTAATCAAGATCAGAACTCTATCAGTGTCTATTTCACTAAGTTGACTTTATGGGAAGAATTAAGCAATTTCAGGCTTGTCTATACATATGGTATATGCATTTGGGGTGATGTCAAAGAGCTCAACTCTTACCATCAAATGGAGTATATCGTGGCCTTTTTTATAGGCTTGAATGACTCCTTTAAGTGAGGGGCCAATTGCTGCTAATGGACCCTCTTCCACCAATCAATAAGGTGTTTTCACTGGTTTCTCAAGAAGAGAGACAGAGGAAGGTTGGTGTTCAACTCAGTGGTGATTCCTCTAATAGTTTGGCATTTGTAGTCAAAATTGATAATTCCAAATGTTATGAAGGAACTTCTAATGTTTAGGACTCTGCCAACAGGGGTTATAAAAGGTCAAAAGAAAGATTGGCCTTTATACACACACTGCAACTTCCATGGACACACCACTGAGAAGTGTTACAAAATTCACGGATATCCACCTAGACTCCAACAATGCTAGAAAGTGTCACAATCAAATAGTAATCATGTAGCGACTGTTAATCAAGTCACCAATCAGTGAAGATAATGGCAATGTTGGGGATTTTATTCAAAATCTCAATCCTATTCGGTGCCAACAACTACTGGCTATGCTTTCAAGTCATTTAACTGTCACAACTAAGAATGCTGAACAGCTGGACACTACAACAACATCCTATTCTGTTGGTACTTCCTTCTCAATATCCATGAATCATGTGTTTTCATGTCAACAGTTTTGGATAGTTGGCTCGAGAGCCTCTGAACTTATATGCTCCACTGCTAAAGCCATTGTGTCTATGCGTCTTGTGACGAATTCCATGGTCACCCTACCAAATCACACTACTATTCATGTTCATTTCATTGGTGATGTTGAACTAAGCCCAACACTCTCTCAAGGATGTTTTATCTGTCCCACAATTCAAATTTAATCTGCTTTTTGTCAATGCTTTAACAGCAAACTCTTATCTCACTATTGGCTTTTTTCCTGATCATTTTATGATTCAAGAAATCACTTCCAAGAAAACAGTTGGCAGGGGTGACAAACTGGACGAGCTATCCATTCTTGATGCAAATTCTTTAAAGAGTTTGGCGTCTTTGCATGCTGTTAACACTGTTTCTACTAGAACATGGCATAATAGACTTGGACACTTATCACCAAATAGCCTAGATGTGTTGAGGAATCAACTCAACTGCAAAAGCTCCAAGTTTGATAGCTCAGAACCCTGTTACATTTGTCCTCTAGCTAAGCAGAGAAGACTTTCTTTTGTATCTCATAATAATATGTCCCAGTCACCATTTAACTTGATTCATGCAAACATTTGGGGACCTTACCATGTAATTGCTTATTTAGGCCATAGTTATTTTTTAACTTTGGTTGAGGACTATACCAGTTTTACTTGGGTGTTCTTAATCGGACAAAAATATGATGTAGCACTAGTAATTACTAATTTTTTAAATATGATTGATACTCAGTTTGGTTGCAAAATTGAAGCTCTTAGATTGGATAATGCTAGAGAGTTAGCATTTGATGCATACTTTATAGGAAAAAGGTGTCTTACACCAATTCTTGTGAGGAAACACCACAATAGAATTCTGTGGTTGAAAGGAAACACAACACTCGTTAAATGTTGCTTGAGCTCTATATTTCCAATCCAGGATTCCCATCTAGTACTGGAATGAATGCATTCTCACAGCCATTTTCTTGATAAACCAAACCCCTTGTCATCTTGTCCGTCACAAGACACCACATGAGCTATTGTATACGTCTACTGTAGATTTGGCTTTTGCTTCTACACTCTCAACTCATCGCATTAAGTTTTAACCTTAGGCTAGACCATGTGTCTTCATAGGCTATCCTACAGGCATTAAAGGACACAAAATGTTTGGCATTCAAACTAAGCATATCATTGTCTCCAAGAATGTGGGGTTTCATGAACAAGTTTTTTTCATTCCATTTGGTGGTGAGTGAGAATTCTTTAATTGATCCCTTCCCCAACCTTGTCTTACTCCTTCCTACCTTGGACATTACCCCCACCCATTTACCAAACTCTTCCTCATCCAACAATTCACCTCATCACAGCCCTCCTCACGAGTCCAACATTATCACTCCAAGAAGGTCATCTAGAATCAGCAAACCACATTCTTACGTGCGAGTCCATTGTAATCTCTTACTCCCTCACAAACCTAAAGAACCAACACCACCAATTTCATATCCTTTAATCAACTACCTAACCTACCAATCCCTCTTGCCATCACATAAAACTCATAACGCCCCCTTACAGGCGCCACAGGAAACGTTGCTTTTACCATTAAACTTAATAATTACTAATAAGAAGTTTGAAACAATCATCAATACTCAGAGAAATATCCTAAGAAATACATCCATTTTTATTTTTTTACTACTTATTGGATTTACTTCCCACACCTCGTTTAGCCCGATAGAATACTTAAAGCATTCGGCTAACCGACCACCTATAGAAAATTTAGCTTACAGAAAAATAAATATTTAACAAATACAAACTCACACATATAATGTAAGCACTCTTAACTTCTAATCAAAAAACAAATTAAGACTTGTTATGAAGAAACAAATTATATAGCATATTATTTGCTAAATAACCTAAGAAACTAAAAATCTAAAATACAAATTTCATTCAACAAAACATAAGTTTTAAAGAACACATCACAAATTGAATTAAGTCTTAAACAAAAAAAAATACGGAACATAATATATTAAATTTTGTTTGAGTTTAAATTCCTTTCATGACATGACTCCGTTTTCAATCTAACACTCCTTGCATATACATCCATCCTTCTCATCCATCCTAGTCAACCAATATCTTATCCTTATCTGCAACATGATATAAACTACGTAAGCATAAGCTTACTAAGTACATATTTCTATTTCACAACATAAAACATTTCATAAAAATCATTACATAATGTCGTAATCATAATCATAGTAGTGCACAAGGCAGTTTATATCGAACATATCTTTTCATTTAAATTTTCATATTAAAACACCATTCATTTTATCTTTAGGGGTCCAAATATTGCACTATTAACATCATAGGTGCACCGTCATGACAAGAGTGAGGTAGCTAGTCCCAAACCAAACATGATAAGTTCAAACCTTGTAGGACATCATATACAAAACATAGAGCATACAACGCTTAATTAAACGATACATATATATAGATATACTTTAAACATACCTCATCATTGAAACATCCGTTAAACTTTCTCGTTGCAACAAGAGTTTTCATTATGTAAAAACAAACTTAAAAATTATCATGAAACATATTCACAAAACTTTTTCATAAGCTTTTATCATGTTGTAGGCGAGAATGCACTTACTTGACTTGTTTGCTTACTAAACCTTAAATTGGGTGACATTGCCGAGGTTCTCAATGTGCTCATCATTTAGAGTGTTCATATCAATCATTCATATGATACATTAATATTCATGTTCATAATATCATTTAATAACATATTAAATCAACATACATCATTCTTAGTGAAACAAAACATCTTTGAGTCACAAACTTGCACTTAGAGTCAATAAACATAAGGATAAGAAAATATGATGACTTCATGAATGTTACAAAAATAAGAACATATGCAACAAAACTCATACCATCATCAAGAATATAACTCTAGGGCATACCTAACTCTAGAGCATTATAAAGATTATAAACTTAGAGCAAGTTGAAGCTCTTTCAAGAAAAAAATACTTTAAGCCTATCATCATTTTTTACAAAAACATCCTGAGCACATCGGTCTCACGTGGCCGTCACCTATGACATTACTAAACAAAAGGTTAATTTACTTAACATAAATAATAATAGCACTTAAAATATCATATTCTAACATTATATTGACATAAATGTCTGTAAAATAAAATGGCAAGCATTACAAAACCTATGTCTTAAATGTCTCCTTGCACTATGAGCCTCAATTTTACCACCAGATTGTTAAATATCTACAATAGAGGGAGGCCATGAAGGCTAAATTGGATGCTATGAAGGCCAATAACACTTGGTCTGTTGTCCCTTTGCCTAAAAGGAAACCTACCATAGGTTGTAAATGGCTTTTCAAAATCAAACTCAATTGATCGACATAAAGCCCAGCTAGTTGCCAAAGGCTACACTCAGCAAGAAGGAGTGGATTTCTTAGATGCATTTTCACCAGTTCACACTGTGAAGGTCCTTTGAGCCTTAGCTGCTAATCATTCTTGGCATTTGGTCCAAATGGCTGTTAATAATGCGTTCCTTAACGAAGACCTTTTTGAGGAAGTGTACATGGAACTTCCCTTAGGCTATAACATTCAAGGGGAGCAGGGAAACGCATTTGTAAACTTCATAAGTCAATATATGGTCTTAAACAGGCCTCAAGGCAATTTTTTGCAAAGTTTTCATCATCTATAATCCAATTTGGTTTTAGTCATTCCAAATCAGGCTACTTATTGTTCACAAAAGGTATAGATTTATTCTTTGTTGCTCTATTCATCTATGTTGATATCATCATCACAGGCCTTCAATTCAAGCTATTAACTCTGTTAAAGTGCTTCTCCATAGTCATTTCAAACTCAAAGGCTTAGGAAATTTGAAACATTTCCTCGACCTTGAAATTGCTCATTCTACTCAAGGCATTGTCCTTTCTTAGCGTCACTATACTAAAATTTTGTCAAAATTTTCACAATATAGATGACTTAATAGACACCTCTTGTACTTGCCTTTCTAGAGATGACATTACTTATGCTGCCCACAAGTTAAGTCAGTTTCTAGCACATCCTAGCATTCAACATCTCCAAGCTATTCATCATCTCCTGAGGTACCAAAAGGCACGTCTTGGATAAGGACTTTTCTTCTTGGCTTCCTCTCCCATTCAATTGAAAGCATTTTTAGATGCTCACTAGGGCTCATGTCCAAACTCTAGAAAGTCCACCATGGGGTTTTGTGTTTTTCTTTTTTTTGGTGATTCTCTAGTCTCTTGGAAGGCAAAGAAGCAGTCCACGATATCTCAATCCTCTGTTGAAGCTGAATATCATGCCTTGGCTGCAACAACCAATGAGCTCATATAGCTACAACAACTACTGTAGGATTTTTGTGTGCCTCATTATTTGCCAACTCTTCTTTTCTATGACAATCAGGCAGCCATTTATATTGCTCCTAAACCCACATCATGAACACTCCAAATACATTGAGATTGATTGCCATTTCATTCGAGATAAAGTCACTGCGGGTTCTATAAAGCTGCTTCCTATTCGATCTCATAATCAACTTGCAGATGTATTCACAAAGCTTTGCCTACTTTATCCTTGTTTCCTTTACTCTCTAAGATGGCTGTAAAGGACAGTTATAATCCATCTTGAAGGGAGTTTTACAATAACTAATATTCTAGGTAGTTAGTTAGTTACTAGGTTGGTTACATGCTAAGCTATACAAAATTAGTTTTAGTTAGTTTTCCACCTGTAATCAGTTAGTTTTCTATTTTGTAAATTAATTGCTTCATTTTCTTCTCTGTATACTTAGGTATACAGGCCCAAGCTGTAAGCTGTTACACAGGAATGAGAATCATTTTCTTCATTCTCCCAAATTTTCTGTTTCATCCCTTTTCTCTCATTCTTTGTTTAGGTTCAATTATGGGAGCGAGAGAAAAACAATCAAGAAGAAGCCATTGAAATTCTATCCCATAAATATGGTAGAAAACATTTTTTTATCCTTTCTACTTCGTGGATTTTCAGGGTTTACTTGTGAATCTTGATCTTTTGAAATGTGAAATGTCTCGTGTGTATGTTAAATTAGGCTAGTGAAGTAGAAGTAAGACATGGGGCATTGGGTATTCGGCAGCTGGGAGTCATAATTGCACATTGCAGGCTCGAACCACTTGTCGCAAATTTAATGAGGGTTCTATACAGTCAAGATATCTACAGGTATAAATCATCTACTACCATATTTGGGCTGATGAAGTGTGTTTTTTGGGCATCGTTTAACTGTAATTGTAATGTAGTAGCTTCAGCATCTTGTATTTGGAACAATTTAGCATGTGTTCTGTAAGAAAACACATTACAGTAACACTCTCTTTTATAATCTTTTGCCCTACCATTTTGCATCATGAGTCTAATTTCTAGCACATTAAATCTAGATATGCTTTGATGGAGATGGGATTGGACTCGCCCGGCCTACCAATAGAAGTAGTTTCTGATGTCCATTTAAAGACATGGAACTAGGCTCTCTCTCTCTCCCTCTCTCTCTCATTTATCTTTTGCTCTTTACAGAATGATTACGAAAGAAAATCTATCCTTCTGGTGAGGAGATTCTCCTGAAGTTTGTTGAAACTGTGAAATCAATGGAGTTGGGGAAAAAAGGTGAGGCAGTTTGGTTTGATTTTAGCCAAAGATGGTTTAATTTAATTGACCCCACATAGCCTTGCATTTTCAAGGATTTTTAAGAATTTGCAGATCATGTGAGCGAGGCCCCATTTTGTTTTGCTCTACAGACAGTATTAGTACTTGTCCACTTCTTTTGGTGCTTGTACTTACCGTCTTTACTATGTACACTGCATCCTCTTTCGAGACTGTCCGAGACATAACCGTGGCTTCAAGCCTTATAGGAGATACGAGTGGCTCTACCCTTGATGACCCGTTATCGGACAGATATAATAAACTGGACTACTTAATCTCACCACTGGTGACACACACATACGATTATAAAATGATCTTGAATTACCTGGAGAAGACCTATGAACCTTTTAAACTTAGTGATATTGTAATTTCCCTTATGTTTGTTACAGGAATATAGGATTTCTATAGATAAATTATTTGTTATTCGGTCCAAAGCTTGCCCTCCTTTTGAAGAAATAAAGAAATTGCTTGAAAAAATTCTCTTGTGGTGTGATCAGATACTCATTTAAGTTTGTCTTGGTGATATTGGATCAAGTAGTAATTTCATCAAGTGACTCGTTGATTTTTGTGTTCTGTAGGCTCAAGGAGCTCAAACATGTTGAGGCATCTGCATAAAGGGTTCTTCCCGTCAGCGTATGCTATTTTAATTTATTTATTCTTATTTATTTAGTTTTAAATGATAATAAATAAATAAAAATAAATTTAAGTGGTCCAATATATACGTATTTTCTAACGGGTGTCAATGAAAAGATATCTCTATACTGATATAATGCTTCAGGAAAAAAAAAAAAAAAAAAAAAAGGCCTTGTTTTACAGATACCTCTTGATGGTAGCATACACCTTGATGGTGGGTATTTATAAATATCATATAAATTCAAAGGGTCTCTCAGCCTTTGTAGTTATTTAGAAATACATCATCTCTCTAAATTATAGAAAAGTCTAGAAGATTCTCTTTTTTTCAAATAAATTTTTTTCGGAATTCTATGGCTAGAGATTAGATTTTGTTTCCTTTACATTTTCGCATTTAGATGATTTTTTATGCAATTTGGATTTATGCATAAATGTTGAAAATCATGATTCTATATATGTAAATTTATAACATTTGGTATCAAGAGCATGGTTTTTTCTCTGCCTTGATATGTTTGAATGGAGTTTAACAAAGTACCCAAAACTTTGTTGTATTTGAAATTATTTTTTGATTATTTTTTATGAAAGCCAACATTAGAAATCATTAGAAAATTGATTTTCTAACATTTTGGGGTTTTTAAAACATCAATTTTGGTGCCCATAAGGTATAGAATTAACTGGGTCTTCAATTGGATCCATTTGTGTCAAATTTGGGCAAAGAAGACCCAATTCAGGCTGAAAATTCAATTTTAAGGGGCCAAAACCGACATGTCATTTTGGCTCGTAGAGAGTGCGTTTTCAAACAGCAAAACGGCGTGTCATTTTTCATTGAGAAAAACGACATGTTTTTTTTCTTAGGTGTAGGCCGTGTTTTTTGAGTAGAAAACAACGTGTCGTTAACGACATGTCATTTTTAATTGATAAAAATGACACGTCGTTTCACTTGGGGAGAGGCTGTTCTTGTCATTTTAAAACGACACATCGTTTTCTTTCAGTAATGGAAAACAACATATCATTTTCAGGGGCATTTTTTACCCAAAAAACAAAAAAAAAATTAATTAATTCTATTTTGATATTTTTACAGAATTTTTATTTGGGTATTTTGGAAAATTAATTTTTGATGAATCTAAAATAAATTTAATGAAATCCAAGATTTTATTATTTATGTTTAAATAAAATTTTGAAAATTTATTTTAGATATATTATTGAATTTATACATAATTTATTTTGCATGTATTATTTAGTTATTATTTTTAATACATGCAAATTCATGAATATTTTATTCATAAAAATTAAATGTTTTGAGTGATTTGTATAATTTTAATTGATTTAAGAGTAGCCACAGCATCTTAAATTATATTGAAATTATACGTTAAGCTTTTTTAAATCGCATTTAATGAAACGGACATTAATTCTAACTAATTATGTTTGATATAATGAAATTTATCCTATAAAAAATTTTATTATATTAAATATAATTGGTTAGGATGAACTATTAAACTATTTCTTAATTTGCCCATAAGGATTAAGAAATAGAATATAGTATAATGGTTTCATCATAAGGTTGTATGTGAATCAACATAAATTAGAGACTGAGCCTACAAGCAGTTTTTATATGTCATATGATTCTTAATTTGTGTAGCATGATTTACATTAGTAAAACATGTCATATAGTTGTAAGCTTCAAATTTTTGTGACATGTGCGTGTCTGTTTGATGTATTACAGTAATTCAACCTATTAATTTGTATGATATAAAATGTGATATTCCCAAGCTTAAGGGTGATAAGTATAAAGATTGAAAGCAGAGGATTCTCCTTCATTTGGGGTAGATGAACATTGATTATGCCATCAAAAAGGATGAATTGCCCCGTATCACTAAGACCAGCACACTAGATGATGTTGGTCAATATGAAAAATGGGAGCGATCTAACCGTCTTTCAATTATGTTCATAAAGACCAAAATCTCTGCTGGGATTAAGGGTTTGATTGATCAATATGACAAGGTCCAAGTACTATTGAAGGCTATTGATGAGCAATTTGAGTCTTCAGATAAGGCATTGGCAAGCACCCTAATCATGCAGTTTTCATCCTTAAAGCTTACCGGTATTGAAGGTGTGCGTGGGTATATCATGCGCATGAGAGACATTGCGGCACAATTAAAGACACTTGAGGTTGACATATCTGATTCGTTCCTGATACATTACATTTTGATCATTCTAATCTCTAAGTATGGTCCCTTTAAGATCTCCTATAACACACATAAAGATAAATAGTCAATTAATGAACTGTTGACCATTGTGTTCAGGAGGAAGGAAAACTCATCATGGAAGAGGGAGAGAAAGTAAATCTGGCAACCTAGGGTAATGAGAAGAAATTTTAGACTAAGCAAAAGGGAAAAGGCAAGGTTTCTACCCAGCTAGATATCAAGAAGGAGTCCAAGTGCTTCTTTTATAAGAAGAAAGGGCACGTAAAGAAGGACTGCTCTAAATTCCAAGAATGGCTTGATAAGAAAGGTACTCAACTCTCACTTGTCTGTTATGAATCCAATGTGATTGATGTTAATTATAATGCATGGTAGATTGACTTCGGTTCTACAATTCATGTTACCAATTCCCTGCAGAGATTATAAGACCTATGGAAGCCAATAGGAAGTGAGCAAAGCATCTATTCTAGAAATAAGATGCGCTCACATGTAGAAGCTATAGGAATGTGCAAACTAATCTTAAGTAGTGGCTTTGTTTTGCATTTGGAAAAAACATTTTATATTCCTAGTTTTTATAGAAATTTAATTTTAGTTTCCAAACTTGTATCAGTTAGATATTCATTTAAATTTTTAGAATCTTCTTTCAATTTGTTTTTATAAATATGATTTTATTGGATGTGGTACTTCGTCTGATGGTCTTTTTTGTCTTAATTTACAAAATGATGCCAATTATACTACTTTGCACATTCATGAAGGTATTAAACGATGTGTTATAAATAATGAATTCTCTATGTTGTGGCATCAGAGATTGAGACACATCTCCATTGAGAGAATTAAGAGATTTGTAAATGATAGAGTATGTGGTACTTTAGATTTTACTAATTTTAATACTTATATGGACTGCATTAAGGGTAAGCAGACCAACAAGTCAAAGAAAGGTGCCAATAGGAGTTCTGATTTATTAAAAATCATACATACAGATATTTGTAGTCCAAACATGAATATATACTCTCAAAGGTACTTCATCTCTGTCATAGATGACTACTTACGATACATGTATCTCTACTTGCTTAACAATAAAAATAAAGCACTAGATGCTTTTAAGTGGTCTTTAAAGTGGAAGTAGAGAAACAAGGCAAAAAGCAAATTAAAATCATGAGATCATATAGAGGTAGAAAGTACTATGGTAGATATATTGAGCATAGACACGCACCTAGTCCAATTCAAGAACATGGAATTTTTCCCAATACACTATGCCCAGTTCTCTAGACTAGAATGGTGTAGTTGAAAAAGAAAACCGAACATTATTGGACATGGTGCATAATATGCTTACTAGCTCCAAACTTCCTGAGTCCTTGTGGACTAAAGCTCTTAAGATGGTAGTGTATGTATTGAACCGAGTTCTAACTAAGGCTGTCCCCAAGACGCCTTGGAGTTATATGGTTGGAAATTGAGTTTGTGACATGTATGTGTTTGGGGATGCCCATCGGAGGTAAGAGTTTATAATCCACAAAAAAAGAAGTTAGACCCAAGCACCATATGTGGATATTTTGTAAGTTATACTGAACGGTCTAAGGGATATAGATTTTATTGTCCATCTTACAGTACTAGATTTATGGAATCAAGGAATGCAAAATTTCTTGAGAATGACTTGATTAGTGAGAGTAACCGATCTTGGAACACTATTCCTAAGAAGGATCACGTAGATGCTCAACATTCCACTTCTTATGATAGATTGATTATTGTATACAACATGTCTAAAGTTCAAATATGTGATGAACAACAGCAAGTCATTCAAGTTCCACAGATTGCTGATCAAGAAATAGTAGATCCAACTGAACAACAGATACAGGAACCTGTTGAACAGCCTGTTGAATAATATGCTCCTTAAGAGAATGTTGAACCAATATTAAGGAGATCTACTAAAGAAAAGTGATCAACAATAGCTAGTGACTATATTGTGCATCTACAAAAATCTGACAATAATGTTGGAGCCAAAAATGATCCTGAAACATTTTCACAGGCCATAAGTTCTAAGGAATCTAACTTATGGTACAGTGCTATGAAAGACGATATGGATTCTATGGCATCTAACAGTCTAGGATCTCGATGAGTTGTCAAATGTTGTAAAAGCCATTAGATGTAAGTAGGTCTTTAAAACAAAGAAAGATTCATTGGGCAACATTGAGAGACATAAGGCAAGACTTATTGTCAAAGGATTCACTCAACGAGAAGGAATCGACTACACGGAGACCTTTTCTCTTGTATCTAAAAAGGATTCTCTTCAAGTCATTATGGCATTGGTTGCCTGTTTTGATTTGGATTTGCATCAAATGGATGTAAAAATGGCCTTTCTCAATGGTGATCTAGAGGAAAAGCTTTATATGAAACAACCAAAAGGATTTTCCTCTAGTGATAGTGAGCATTTAGTCTGCAAGCTTAAGAAATCCATATATGGATTTAAAAAGGCCTCTCGTCAGTAGTATTTAATGTTCTATGACGTTATCTCTTTATTTGGTTTTGAGGAGAATATCATGGATCAATGTATATGCTAGAAGGTCAGTGGGAGTAGGATTTGTTTCCTTATGCTAGATGTGGAGGACATATTACTTGCAACTAATGATAAGGGCTTATTATATGAGATGAAGCAATTTCTCTCAAAGAACTTTGATATGAAGGATATGGGAGAGGCATCTTATGTAATTGGCATTAAGATCTATAGGGACAAATCTCGAGGCATTTTAGGTTTGTCTCAAGAGGCTTACATCATAAAGATTTTAGAGAGGTTTCAGATGAAGGATTATTCACCAAGTGTAGCACCCATTGTGATGGGTGACCGGTTCAATTTGAACTAGTACCTGAAAAATGAGCTTGAACGGGAACAAATGAAAAACATTCCTTATGCTTTAGCCATTAGAAGCCTAATGCATACTGAGGTCTACACAAGACCTGATATTGATTGGCTGTTGGAATGTTGAGTAGATATCAAAGAAACCCAAGTGTTGATCACTAGAGAGCTGCTAAAAGGTGATGAGATACCTTTAAGGGACTAAGGATTACATGCAACACCCAAGCATTTTTAATACATTAAAAATGCGGTAATTTAAGGATTATGTAAGACAAAAATACAGTTTAAAGAAAAATACTATATAATAATACAAGAAATTATACAGAATTAGAATAATGTAGTGTGAGAAAATAAACTGATAAAGTTATGTAGTATAAAAATTACATTGCAAAAGTAATGCATTATAAGAATTGGACTGTTTAAGGATAAGCAGTATAAAAATTACACTATTTAAGTTGAAGCAATATAGAAATAATACTATTTGGAGAACATGAATGAATAAGGAATGCTGTAGTAGTATAGAAAATATACTGACTGTATAAGAAAAATACTGTCAGTATAAATTTAGACTGTATAAAATTAGATAATATTGGAATTACATTATGTGATGGATGTAGATAAGTATTGGAGGTTATGAGACCTCATGAATTGTATGAAAAAGAATACCGACAGTATAGAAAAAATACTGTCAATATAAACTTGAACTGCGTAAAAAGTTTGGCAGACACTCGATAGATTTTAATTAAGCCACCACACCATGAAATGTGGCTCAATCACCCAAAGCCACCCAAGGGAACCCACTTGATTACCAGGAGTCAAATAGAGACTCAACACCTTTAAAAAAAAAGAGAGAGAGAAGAGAAAAGAAAAAGGAAAAAAAAGGTGAATATATTCATGGTATAAGAGACCATTTGGTCTCCAACATGCAAGAAAAAAGAAAAGAAAAAAGAGAAGAATGTGAAAAGGAAGAAAGAAAGAAAGGAAAGGAAAGAAAGAAAGAAAAAGAAAGAAAAGGAACTAAAAAGCCTCTATTTCTTCCTCCCAAAAACTGCCACCCCAAAGCAATTCTTTCTCAAAAATTTTGATGAATTCGAAGCTCCAAGTTATATTCAAAGCAAGGTCAAGACTAAAAGCTCAAGGATTTCACAAGTTTTAAGATAAAATCCAAACTTTACTATAAGTTTTCTAGGGTTTTTGTTGAAGTTTTGATGAAATTATTATGATGAGGTATGGGCTTGATGTCAAGGGGACTTTGAAGGATTTCAAGCAATAAAAAGAAAGAACAAGCCCCTTGCAAGGATTAGGTAAAATTCTAGTCCTTGAAGTCAAGTTAAAGTTTATTTTTTATGCATATTATATGTTTGATGAAATGTTTTGGGACTATGGCATGTGAGATGAATGTTAAGGCATGGTTGTTTTAAGTTATATGTTGATGGTGATGATGATAGAAAGAAGAAAGTAAGGGTTTTGATGAAATTTCAAAAGGGACTAAATTGCAAAGAAAAAAACCAATTTTTGGCAGATTTAAAAATCAGCCAAAAAGTACCCCTAAATGATGAAATTTCAAGAAAGTTAAAACACAAAAGTTGTAGAATGCATTGAAACTATTTGGATAGCATTGATAGTTTTTTAAAATTTTGCTCGGTTGATAAGTTATGAATTTTACAAAATTTTAAGCACAAAATTTCAAGAAATGAAAATGTTATGAAATGTATTGAATTCAACCATGGTGCTTTTGTAAGCTTTATTCCCTGTGAAAAACTAAACGTTTGAGTATAAAGTGGCTATTTTTTGTTTTGAGGGTAAAAATATAAATATTTTTGTATTTTAGGCCAAGACCGTAAAATTGTGTAAAAGCTAGGTTTTCATCAAGAAATGTTGAGTTCTTGCACTACTGAAGGCAGTGAGTACTCATAGATGCTAAGTTTTAAAGAATTTAAAGTTTAGGCAAGAAATTAAATAAAAAAGTTAAGGGCAAAATGGTCATTTTTTGAAAAAAGATCAAAACGGACTCGAAATGCCCAATAGCAAAAAATACCCCTTAGCGAAAATTTTTTCGTAATATATAGGTAATGGAATGGTAAAGTTAAGCAATGAATTTCATAAGGTTATGAAATGGGCGAAAAACCTATTAAGGGTAAAAATGTCATTTTTAAGGAAACAATTAGAACAGATTTGTATACTCCGATTTAGTAGCATAATGTTCTTAGATGAAAAATGTTCTGTAATGCGTTAAGTAACAAAACCATCATGTGAGACGGGAAATTTAATAAGGGATGTTCTAGTAAAACAAAAGTAACCTGATAGGTTACAAAGTCAAGAAAAGAAGGAGGTAACCTGATGGGTTTTTGAGCTAAGCAGAAAGAATGGTAACCTATAGTTATATAATTAAGCAAAAGGAAAGGTAATCTGATGGGTTACAAAATTAAATAAAGAAAAAGGTAAACTGATAGTATACCAAGTTATGAGAAAAGGGGAATGAATGCTTATGTTTTAGTTATGTTATCAATTAAGTAGATTAGTAATAAAAGTTGACTAATTAGTCAGGTGTCGTATAATCAAGACACAGAGGCCGACTAATGAAATGAAAAGGAAGGAAAGGGGAAGTTAGAGTTAGAACCAGGTAAGTTCAAATCTTACCTACAACATGAAGTAAATGATTTACAAATACTTATGTATATGTTTGTAAAAGTGTTTGCAAGTGGTATGCAAGCTGATTTAAAAGAATGTTTGCATTTGTTATGCAAAAGGTTTTAAAGTTTAAATTATGATTTGCAACGTATTTTTAAAGCATGATTGCATATAATATACATAAAGTTTTTGAAGATCAAGTATAAGTTTGCAATGTAATTGCAATAATTATGTTTAAAGTATGTTTTACATTTTATTAATGCATAATGTTTTACAATATAAGTTATAAGTTTTATGTTGCATTTGTTATGCAATAAGTTGTATTTGTTTATGTAATAAGTTTCAAAATATAAGTTATGATTTGCAAAATATGTTTGCGTTTTATGTTGCATTTGTTATGCAATAGGTTTTAAAGTATAAGATATGATTTGCAAAGGTGTTTGCATATGATGTGTTAGCATTTGTTATGCTCATTGACGTTAAAAAGAAGATAAAGCACAGACAATAAAAAAAAAGTATCGTACCAGCTTCCTTGTTGTGAGGTAATGAAAGTAAAATTAAAGTTTGACCTCCTTGATGTGAGGTACATGATCATGGTGTTCTATGGTCTCAAGTCTTCCATAAGAGAAGCATTATGTTTATAATCTCATGATTGATGATGTTGGTACGAGCACTAAAGTAAGATAAGGAAAGATAAGAAACAAAGATAAAAAATTAAAGTAAGAAAAGAAGGTTCATAAGACGCTCATAATTAAAAGTTCATAATTGAGCATAATTGGAATCATGCATTATGAATTTGCTTATATTCCTTATTAAAAAGAAATTACGTTAAATGTTTATGAAAAACATTTTGAGGAATGTTTTATGTTAAATGTTTATGAAAACATTTTTCATGTTTACAAGAAAAGGTTTATAAATGACGTTTTATGAAAAGTATTCTGAGAATTTCTGCATGTTAAATGTATTATGAAAAGCATTTATGAAACACGTTTTAGAAATGTTTTATGAAAAATGTTTTTAGAAATGTTTATCAAAAAAGGTTATGCAAAATGTTTTAAGAAAAATGTTTTTATGAGAAAAGTTTTTAAAGTATGTTTAAATGATTTTTGAGATTATATTAGAACTTACTGAGTGTAAGCTCATTAAAAGTTTATTCATATTATAGGTAATTTTAAGGGTGATCAGTAGGAACCGTTAAAAGAGCTAGGTGCTTCAGAGGACGGATGCAAAGATTTGAGTATGGATATCACCACGGTTTGCCTCCGATATACAAAGAAAAGGTTTTCCACTTTTAATATAGTGTTTTCAAAGTATTAAGTAAATCACAATTTTAAGAAATATTTTTAAAGTTTTACAATATATTTACAAAATGTTTTATTTTCTTATAAAGTTATGTTTTAAACTATGAATCAGTTTACGCTTCTTAATAAGTTTTAAGAAACAATTTGAAATAGTTTTAAAATCAAGTGTTGAGCAAGGTCTCAACTTAGATTGCGACAAAAGTCGCAACAGTTTTTAAGTACATTGTAAAGAATGTTTAAAGAAAAAAAAATTATTTCAGTATTTTTTTTACTAAGTATGTAAGATTAAATGTTTAAGAAATGACATTTAAGAATATTAAGTAACCGTTCAAAAAGACAGGTCGTCACATTATATGCTCATGTATAGACAGACTGATAATCTAGAGGTGATTGGACACTCCGACTCAGACTTCACTAGTTGTGTTCATTCGTGAAATTCAACATCTAGTTATGTTTCATGTTTGTCAATGGAGCTGTATCTTGGAGAAGTGTGAAGCAAACTTTGACTGTTACCTCTACTATAGAGGCCAAGTTTGTTTCTTATTTTGAAGCTACTTCGCATGGTGTATGGTTAAAGAGTTTCATATTGGGGCTTAGAATTGTGGATTTTATTTCTAGGCCATTAAGATTGTATTGTGACAATCAACTGCGGTATTTATAGCCAAGAACAACAAGAGCGATAGTCGAAGTAGACTACCTTGGAAGAGTGCGAGCAGACTTTGACTGCTACCTTTACTATGGAGGCCAAGTTTGTTTCCTGTTTTGAAGCTACTTTCGCATGGTGTATGATTGAAGAGTTTTATATAGGGGCTTAGAATTATGAATTCTATTTATAGGCCATTGAGATTGTACTGTAACAATCAGCTATGGTATTTATAGCCAAGAACAACAAGAGCGGTAGTCGAAGTAAACACATCGACATTAAGTACTTGGCTATAAGAGAACGAGTTAAAAAAAAGAAAGTGGGCATTAAACACATTAGCACTAAGTTGATGATTGCCGGTCCTTTAACTAAAAGCTTGCTATTAAAGATTTTTAAGGGTCATGTAGTACAAATGGGACTTGGTTCAATTATGTGTAATTTATTGTACGTACATTTGGTTATTTTCATAAAACTCTTATTCAGTTGTGATATTTTCTCATATTTAGTTGTACACATATTCAGTTATTTTGAGAAAAAAACAATTAAGTTGGATCTAAAATAAACATGAGATTTATTCATTAAGTTATGTTACTATTTATGAGTTAGTATTAAGGGATATAATGCATTGTAATACATGAAAAATAATACTCGTTCTAAGAGGACCTATTGCCATGATTCATTTATTTATTCCTTTAGTTTGAGATTGGTTGATTTTGGTTATTTAGAAAATATATGTCGAACAAGTGGGAGAATGCTATTTTAATTTATTTATTATTATTTATTTAGTTTTTAAATGAAAATCAATAAATAAAAATAAATTTAAGTGGTTTAATATACATGTAGTTTATAACGGGTTCAACCAAAGGATATCTCTGTGATATTATAACGCTTCAAAAAAGAGACCTTATTTCAAAGATACCTCTTGATGGTAACGTAGACCTTGATGGTAGATGTTTATAAATATCACGTAAATCTATAAGCTCCTTAAGCCTTTACAGTTATTCAGAAATACACTATCTCTCTAAATTGTAGAAAAATTTAAAAGATTCTCTTTCTTTCATAGTTTTTTCCAAAATTCTTATAGAGGAATTTTTCATTCATTCTTTTGATTATCAATAGCTAGAAGTTAGATTTTGTTTCCTTTATGTTTCTGCAATTAGATAATTTTTTATACAATTTGGATTCATGCATAAATGTTGAAAATCATAATTCTGTATATGTAAATTTCTAGCAAGGTGCTCTCTCCCCATACATGGTATTTTCTTTAGCCGACCTAATGTTTCACCATAATGTATCTAATAAGCGAACAAAACAGTTCTTCTCTAAGAGTTCACAGCGCTCACCTACAGTGGTTTAGTTTTGAAAAGTTAGGAATTTGGAATAGTTCTTTTCTTTTTTCTTTTTTTTTTTTTCCATATAGCTTTCTTGTTTTATAAGTTACTATAAAAATACAAACTTTTAAGGCCTTATTATATATGGATTCACTGCAGTGGATAGGCTAGATGGATTCCCGGTTTTGGCTGTGTCTTCATTAGGAAACGAAACTATAGAGGTGAAGAGCATACCAGAGGTAAAATCTCAAACCTCATTTTGTCTCCAAATTTGCCTGCCAACATAAATGATGAAAAATTGCAATATTTGTTGACAGGATACCAAGTCTTTGGAAGAGAACAAAATGGGGGTAGGGCTTAGGGAGGACGAAAACAGACGAATCAGAGCGCCAAACTTGGGAAGGAGACATTAAAGTTCCTTGTGGTCGTTTGATCCCATCAGAACACAGACAGTCCACTTGAGTACAATGAAAATGCTGCATATGAGCCAAAACAGGTGCTGGTAAATTTTAAGCAGTTTATTCTAGCAACTCTTTTATCCCTTTTGACAAAATAATTTTTGTTATTTTCGTTCCTTCTTGTTAGGTTCTCATAAGGTTCATGGTGGGAGTGAAGTATGAAGAGAAGGACGCTGTGATGGAAACAGAGGAGTAACACCAACGTAGAGCCATGAGAATAGGGCGTGTCTTCTTTTCAGGGACTTCTTTTGTATTTTGGATTAAAACAGAATATGGGTTTTAAAGCTCGTATGAAGTTTGTTACGCGAGGACATGATTGAAGGAGGTTTTTTGTTGCACATAAGACATCATCATCTGTTTAGTCATAGCGTCGTTTTTTTGGGGCTTTTTTGTAAAATGTTTTTTTTTTCATTTTTAAAAATATAATAAATAAAAATTATTTTCAAAGCAAGCCCAAAACTTTTTGAAAACAATTCAAAAAATTTGAGAAAAAGTGAGCAAAACTTTAAAAAAAAAAAGTTTTTGGTATTTCCGATCTCTCTCTTCCCTCAACCCAACCTCTCTCTCCAAGAAAAATAGTCGAATGCCCAGCCGTCTATTGCCGGATCTTGACGTCGTCCCAACGGAGATCTTATATCCCAGCAACCCATCGCCGGATCTCGTTATCGTCCCAGTCGAGATCCCGTAAAGCCCTGCCATCTCCATCGAAGATCCTGTCAAGACGTCGTTCTAGCCACCCATTGACGAAGGCACTCACGTCAAATCTCAAAGCCCGCCTAGCAAATGGAGGAAGCGAGGATGGCGGCGGAGCAATGGCCGTCGAGCTCTGGGTGGACGAGTGGCAGTCGAGCTCCACTTGTCGGCGGTGGGGCGAGGTTCCGTCGGGTGGGGCTGGGTTGGTGGGGGATGAATATTTAATGTTAATATTAATATAAATACTAATTTATTATTAAGAATTATATTTTTATTATTATTTATATTCATATCAATATATTATACATTATATACAACATTTTAATATTAATATATTGTTAA
>CAMOHE010028945.1:0-53787 GCA_946598075.1 Artocarpus hirsutus | reverse complement strand
CGCCACTAAAATTTCTCGTCAAGTCAAAAATTTGACGTTCCCATTTCTGTACAAACAGTCGACACTGCTTCTCTTTGTTCCCGTTTCTCGCCCTGCTGACTGTCATGCAAAGAAAACTAAGATCAGTCTTTGGTATAACCTGAAAAGAATCCAGTAATTAATTGACTAATGATATGTGAAGATAGTTATGCAGATGCAGACGCTAATTGAAGCAATTCAAAAGAAACAAAAGAGCAAACATTTAAAACACAGCTGCAGTTGTGTTTGTAGGGTTTTTTCTAGGAAGTCCCCTCGGAATAACTTATACAAGAGAAATGCACTATAACATCAGCATATGATTGACATAACACCAAAAAATTTAATCATTCAAAGACTATGATAAATCTTCAACGTCCATCGATGTTGGATCAACATAATAACAAGAAATTTAATTACCCAAAAACTATGCTATGCAACTCAACATCAACATTATGCTCAATAACCATCATGTTACACTTCTTAATTTTTACGTATTACGAGAGAGGGGGCCGTAGAAAAGCCACACACACACACACATATATCCATATAAAAGGAACCCATATGCAGTACAGCAGTCAGAATAAAAACCTTACCTGCACATAAATAACATAACTTAGATTTGAGCCTTCGAAAGTGCTGGAGTTAGAATCAAGGTGACATCAGCATAAGGCTCTTCTTGTACCATATCAACTAGACCATTACTTTTCAAAATCTGATAGCAATCATCATCCATTAGCATGCAATATTTCTGTCTTTGTGTGTGTGTGTGTGTGTTTCACGGATACAACAAAAGGTTGAATCGCTTTTTACAAAACCAGCAAAAGTCCCTTTCACAAAGTTCTATTTTCTTTTTCTTTTTACCCTAGATGAAAAGGCATCTAAACTGTGGATCGATTAAACAAGATTCATTTTGCACCCAAAGTACCAATATACTAGTTTCGGATCAAAACAGTTAATTGGGTCATACGACTTAAACAAGAAAGTCTCGAAAATCACCAGTGTTTCAAAGAACATTCGGGCACATAGCCTTCTTGCCTTTCCTTTCAGCAGCTTGTTCAAACAGAGATTTTCGGATAGATTCTCAGATATCGGGGTGATAGGAGACTGAGACTGTCTTTTTAAATATTGAGCCACAGCCCTGATAACCAGACATCGGAAGAATGATAAAGTTCTCAGCAAGCACACCATGTTACGTTTTATAGGTCAAAAATTTTCTATAAATCGGGAAAAAATTGTATTGAAAGAAGTAGAACCTGGTCCTGACAGACAAGGAATCAACTCCGTGTGTTCCTTGAGATCCTGCTGTAACAAGAGATAACAGCGGAGTGAAATAAAAAACCCACGTCCAAATAAATTTTACTCTCCAAAGCAAGCGATTAGAGCGTTGTCTACTTTATAGCTTGAATTCAAAAAAAATAAAAAAAAATTCTATGTTACCTGCTGGTGTATTATTGTCTGCTTCCAGAAAAAAGAGTTCCTACAAAGAAACAACACCAATAGTTAAGTTCTGCCTAATCCAAAACTGCAAATTGGTAAAGGGTATTAATCATGCGTTGTTTACTCCATTTGGCTTAATTCATCAAATTCCATAGACTCAAAACAAAGCTAAACAAGTATCAGACACCATTTAGCTTCAATAGAGAAACAACTATTCACATTAATTACCCAGAAACAAAAAAGAAAAAAAAAAGTGATTCTTTTCTTCTTTACAGATCAAGAACCATAACCCTCCCATAAAATTGATAATTGAAACAATAGGGGGCACAAAGATTCTTGAAAAATTGCACATGCATTTTAGTCTAAACAACTTACTTTAAGGCAAGAGCCTTAAATTTGTGTAGTTCGAGACAATTCAAATGTTATGCTACATATCTATTTTCTTATATTTTTATTTTTATTTTTATTTTTACTGAGGAATCAATGCTTCATATCTTGCACTTATCTTAAAAAAAAAAAAATGCTCTTAGAGCTACTAGAATAGACAGTATTAATAAAATAAAAAAAATTAATGTAAAAAGCTCTTAAAGCTACTAGAATAGACAATATTACATTGCAGAGACATGAATAACTTACTTCCGCTTCTGCTGCAGAATTCCACTCTGGAACATCTGAGAGACGAGTGTTTTCCAGATCAGTATGCTTATTAAAAAAAGCTGATGTCTCCATGTCAGACTCAACAAGTCCGGTTGAAGCCAGACAATCTGGCGTCGGAAACACTCCTGCTCCCATAGTCGTTTCTGCCATCGTGACAGGAGTTGACCCCAAAATTTGAGTTGTGGAAGGACTGATGTCACGCGTTCCACGTGAAGGCGTCACTCTAGGCGAGGGAATGAAGTCAGGTAAGACATTCGGCTCATTATCACTTACAACATGCCTAAGATGTTCAATTTCCTGGTCATAATCATGTGTAGGGATCTGAAATTGTTCGCCTCTATGCTGTGGTGAGGCTTCAGTTGCAGCAGCAGGAGATTGAGTAACAACAGCCTCTGGGAAAGCTTCAGTTTCCAGAGCAGGTGATCTTGCATCTTCAGAATCGGGAGAGGCTACCTTTAAAGACTGCAGTTTTGTTGACATATGATCCTTGTCAAAAACATTGCGAAGATCCAAGCACAACCCTGCAGAAGGACACCCAAAGTCCCTCTCATTCAATAGGAGGAATTAACAAGCGAGAAGTGGTAAAGGGAAAGTGATGCAAATTCCACTCACCAGTAACTAGAGGCTCAAAGAAAACTTTTTCCTTTCTTAAATTCTTTGCCAATTTCCATATGCCCAATGCAGAGTAGGGAATCTTCTTCCTTTTGCGCTTTAATTCACTAGGATCTTCAAGTGCCGTCTTCATAAACCTACAAATATCACGGCCTCATATAAGCAAGCAATACAAGACGAGAATATCTTAACATAACTTGATCATATAACAAACCATACTTATTAGTCAACACCGGGGCTTCATCAAAACACTGTTTTCTCTGTTTTCTCTTTCTTGGTCTTGCTTGTGGTTTCTCAACCGGTGGTGTTGAACGAATGGCTGGAACATGAGAGGAAAAAAAAACTTCAAGATGCGAAACAAATAGGTGCAAATGACACCAACAATGCATGTCATGCAAACGATGAACAATAATGCACTTACCGAACGAAACTGGCGCATTATCATTAAGTAGAGCTTCGTGCAGATAAGGAGCTGATGCTTGTTGTCCTGTACTTGGCTGGAACGGAAGAGCCTCTCCTCCAGAATTTAAATTATTTTCAATAATTGGAGAAAGAGTTTCTTTCTCATTCATTATTTGGTCTAAAGATGCTTGTGGCTCAGCAAAGTCATTATTCAGATAAAGTGGAGGGTTACGCAAACTATCAGGGACAGCGTCACGCATGACCTCAATTTCTGGAATATCTTCAGAGGAATTATCACTACTATGCCTCAAATCGTGCATTTCTGCATCATTACTTGGAGCAGTATCTTGGAAAACAAAATCAGGGACTTCATTTCCTCTAAAATCAGGAAGCACGTCTTCTTCAGTATGCCTTATATTTACTTTGCCAATCTGATTGCTTGGACTAGGAACACGATTATTGGTGTTCACTGCAGCTGTAGGGGAAGCACTGTAACAACAGAACCAAAGTAAAACAATGTAGTTTCCTCAAACAAAGACTCGGAAAAGTTAATGAAAAAAAAAAAGAAAGAAAAAAGAAAAAGAAAGAAAACAAAAAACTTTCATACTTCCAGTCCGTAGCTGGTCCAGATGAATCAGGAACCTCAGTTGGGTGTGACATATCCATCATGATATCCTAAAGGAACCAAGCTTTTGGTCAGTAACAATAAGAAGTACCCTGAAGTTCAAATACTAGAATAAGCAGATGAAAAACAATGAGCTAGGCAATAAAAACAAATTCACCTCATCAAAAGATATGGAAACATAAGGTTCTGTTCCAATTGGAATTTGATCTATCGGATAAAGTTACAAATAAGTCACTGAGAGTCTAGAATTGAAAACAGAACAAAGAGAAAAAGAACAGTGGAGAATCTACAACTTAGATACCCATTAATGTGATGTCTTCTTGACTCCGGTGATGATGGTCATTAGCCCTGAACGAAGAAAAAAAAAACTAGTAACATGAAGAATACAAAGCAGATCAACAGATTTTTGTTTTTTTAAATGTCTTAAAAAAAATTATACCTGTCAAGATTCAAGTCATCATCCAAATCCATAGCATCGAGGTCAAATGTATCCGGCAAAGTGATGGCTTGAACAGGTGCCTGCCTTGCATCCTCCGGTAAATTAAGGTCTACAGAAGCAAAGGCCTTCCTCAAGCGAATCAAAACAGCATTGCAATCATCATAGAGGATGTCAACTTTCTTCGAGTATATTCGAACAACACCCAGCAGAAGGTGACTCGACATTCTCAGTGCAAGGGGTACCTCCGGAAACATTATGCGTTCTATAAGTCATAAGACATGTTAGGATCAAAATTTGTAATAACCGATCTAAAATCTAAAATGATAAAAATCAAAGGTTAAAGTAGGATAATCATGATTGTTTAAGGTAACCTAAAATCCACTCAAAGTAATCTACAATCAATATAGAACACGTAAGCAATCACAAAGAATCCCAATAACTGCTTAGAAACATGTTTTTTTGATTTTCTTTATTTAAAGCACCTTTATTTGAACACAAGAATTATTTTTTTTAAAGAGATAATAGATAATCAGGCGATAAAACAATAGTACACATAGAAAAGAGACAGAAAAATTGAGTCAAATAATCTTAATTCAATAACAAAATGAAAAATGCTACAACAAAATGCAAAATTAAATATTCATCAGATAATCAATCTTCCTCTCAACTGATAAACATTAAAATCTCGTTTTAAAATAATAATAACATCAAAAATAATTAATAATCAGATTGTTCCCCCCGATAGTGATTTGATATCAAAAATAAAAATCTCGACTTTTATTGAAAAATAGGATAAAATACGAAATAATAGGTGCCCCCATTATACCCAAACAGTCAAAACTCCATTTTAATATCAATGCAAAAAATTTCAAGATTAGACATTCAGCCGAACTAAAATCGCTCATAAAATTCCCAAAAAAACAAGATTGTTTCCAAGAAAGCCACATTTGAACTCAATCAAGCTGAAAAATTTTCCCTTATTTCAAAAAAAAAATGGAAATTTAAAAAGAAAAGGAAAAGAGAAGAAAAGAAGACCGACCGACGGTGGAGAGAATGTCAGTGGAAGTGTAGTGGGACTTCTTGAGGCGGCTCTGCATATGCGCCGCGCACCAAACAGTTCCCAAAGGCCCTTTCCGAGCCAGAAACGTCTGCGAATAAAACATCTTCTTCTATCTCCTCCTCTTCTTCTAGAGAGAGAAAGTAAGAGAGAGAGAAACGTACTGCACAATATTGTAGAGTGTAACAGTAGTATTTTCTGGGATTGAGGTCGTAAATTGATAGAAATGGAGATTCTGTATGAATATATATGATAGATAGATAGATAGATATAATTTTTAGGGTTTAGACGGAGAAGGGGAAACTTGAGGGAGAGATGGCGCGGGAAACGAAAAGGCGCCAACGAGCACTATAACATTTATGTGCGGTTGATATTGAATTTTCAAAATAAAAATTAGAAATTTGATTTAATAAGCATATGCTAAAAGGGGGTAATAATTATAAAAATAAAATTGTTACATAACAGGAAAATTATTGTGTTCTCTTCCACGCAAAAAAAAATAAAAATAAAAATGTAAAAATAAAAATAAAAATATTAATCAAGAAAGAAATAGAACGGATTTGTTTATGGTGCTGAACCCGCTATTGTGGCTCCTTAACATTTTCTTCTTTTACATAAAAAAAATGTTTGCATTAAATATTAATTTCCCTTCTTTTAAAGGCATTTATAGAGATGCAACAATAGGCTAAGGCCTATAGGCCGGCCCTAGCCCCTCCTGCTACAGTGACGAGCCGGGCCACAGCTTGGCCCATAAATACTGGTGGGTTAAGCGAGGGCAACATTTGTTGGCCCATGAAAAATCATGGGTCGGGCCAGGCCCGTCTAGGCCTATAATAAGTCGGCCTATCTTGGCCCATACAGGCCCACAATGGGCTAGCCCACCGAAAGCCCATTATGGCCTAAATATATATATATATATATATATTTTATCTTCATTTACGGATGAACATGACTGAGTATGGCCTTCTGTAGTAAAAGGTCTCATACATCACATCATAGCAAGTTTTTTTTTTTCCCTTGTAAGCATGCTTTGCTTCTTCGAGACAAGGCCTCACATATTATATTACAATAGACCTAGCAAGCTTTTTTTCTTTTCTTTTATTTTCTTTTCATTTTTTTTTCTAGGCATACTTTGTTTTTGAAAAACAAAAATAAGGTTTGTCCCACTGGGTTTTCCTTGAAAAAGTTTTTAATGAGGAAATCATAAATAAAATATTCCTTTTTATATTTCCCTTGATTATTCAAACTCTTATATTTGTTAACTTGTTTAAAAATTCAAAAATAAAAAATAAATATAAAAAATAGAGAAATTACATGCTTAGATGAGCCGGCTCATTCAAGGCCTACGGTAGGGCCCAACATGCCCACGGCACGGCCCATATAAAATTTGCCCATGGGCTGAGCTGAGCCAAGATAATTCTAATATGGGCAGGCCTACAACCTGCATGGGCCTAAAGAGAACGGGCCGGGTCAGCCCGTTCTTGCATCACTAGGCATTTAGTATTAATTCCCTGACAAAAATTATGCTCTTTTTTATTTGTCTACAAAATTTTTAAGTCAAAAAAATTGACAATATTTTTGTTCAACTTACTTTTTGAGAGATTCACGTAGATGTGCTCATTTTCTTTGTTTTCTTTTTTCCTTTTACCTTTTCTACTTTGTTTGGAAACAAGCTAGTAATTTTTATTTACTTTCATAAATAGGGATAACCCAAAATAATTTATTCAATGCATTGCTTTTTGGAAAAAGAATTGAGAAAATTTCGTGTTAGTACCTTATGTAATATCAAAATATTCGTTTTGTATCTTAGTTTTAGAATATTTTATGCCGGTACTATGACCTTAAAAAATCTCTTTTTAATACCTAGGAACCCTTTTTAGAAACAAAAAGACAAAATTACGCTTTCTATAGTTAATTGAAAAAAAAAAAAAAAAAGAAGCAAAAACTCAAAAACCTCAATGCTTCAAATCTTCTCCTTCTTGATCTGGGAAAAAAAAAAACCCTAGTCGTTGGCCAACCATCCCTTAGCTCAACCCCTCTTGCTCATCCTCCTCCTCTCATCCTCTTTTCCATTTTTCCCACCTACAAGTCCTTGAAAATCAATCGACGACAAAACTCAATTCAACACTAGATAAATCCAACGATTCCAGTGCCCAAAAGAATATTCCCAGCCCCTCATAGATTTCCCTAACTCAAACACAACCCCTTGCCTACCTTCCCACAGCCAACACAGCCCTGCGACAATCAACGACCAAATATTCCCCCTCTATGCATGATCTGATTTTGCAGCGATGGTATTTCATCAACCTAGTGAGGATCTAGTGTGGGTCTCAGTCGAAGCTCATGATAGAGCGTGCACTGGGTCTTGCAACCCCTACAATAACTAACCCTTAAGATCCATCGCACCGTTGCTACGTAAATCCTTGCTCTAGAGGGGGGATTCAAAGAAATTTTGGATGCTGTTAACGGCGTTCCTTTGCATAGGGAGAGAAAGAGAAGGAAGAAAGTTCAGATTTAGTTTTTTTTTAGAGGAAGAAGGAGAGAGAGATTACTCTAGATTCAAATGAAGAAAAGTGAGGGCAAAAAAAAAGAATTAGAAGAAAGATTCCAATATTTTTTTAGTTTTTTTTGCTCAAAATTTTAGTCAAATATAAAAAGGGTAATTTTGACTTTTTGTGTCCCAAAAAAGGCTTTGAGATACTAAAAAAAGTTTTCTAAGAGGATGAGGTATTGACTTAAAATATTTCAAAACTGAAGGTACCAAGTGTATATTTTGATATAACATAGGTACTAATATGAAATTTTCCAAAAGAATAATCTCATGGATACGGCTCTGATCTTAACTTTTTTAGTAAGTATATATTTTTGAAGAATATGACTGTTTTGTTTACTTTCAAGCACAAGCATTGACAAAGCCTAACCGTTACTTCGGAATTATCAAAGTATCATTTTTCTGGCAAAATTGACTATAGTTCAATGCTTTATCTCAAAAAATAATAATAAATAAATTTTTGTTCAAACTTGATGTTTGATTTTACAGATATTATTGTTTTGATACTTTATATTTTAACAAAACATCTGCTATTTGAAAAATATCATAAATACAAAACACCAATTTGATATTCTAAGCCCATTTTTTGGATATAAAAAATCCATTTAGCTGTTTTATCAATTTTGTTTAATTTTCTCAATAAAAAATAAAATAAATAATAAAAAAACTTTAACTCTTTCTAAACCAAGGACGTGCCGTGATCTCTTTTTATTTTCGTGGGTGAGACGAAGGGTCTCATGCTAAGGGTATTCTCCCCCATTTTTCTCTATAAAAATCTTACTCAACCCTAAGCTTTCAATCGTTTGGAAGAACATCATTTTTGGTGGTTTTTGCTGGTGATTAACGACAATAAAACAACAAAAAAACTCCAATGCTTTTGTTGGGCTTTCAAGGATATTAAAGAACATTATTTTGAATAAATGGTGAAAACGTTAAAGTGATGCAAACAATGAAGCATTTGTGATCACAAAGGTAAAGCCTTTATAGTATCAATGACTTTTGCTACACTCCAAAATTTTTTTTCTTGAATAAAGTTCGTCAAAAAACCATTTTATATGGTGTTTGAAGGTCGCTTTTATGAAGGTGCTAAGTCATGATCAACATCAATATATAGTGTTTTATGCTGAATGTTGATGTTTTTCCAATTTTTTTTTACTGTTTAGGTTTTGTTTGATTTGATATCTTTTTGGTTCAATTTTTTGTTTTTTGGTAAAACTAAATCGTTTGGCCTCTATTTTGTTTATGCCTTAAGCATGAGGCAAAGAACAATGAACAAGTGTTATTGGTAGTTTTTTGTTTGGAAGGTTGTTTTAGTGAGTGCTAGTTGTACTGTGTTTCTTACTATCTTTTACACTCTTTTCATTTACGATTTACTGTCTGACACATGCATTCCATTATCTTATTTTTTATTTAAATTAATTTATATTGTTAATGAATTCCACATGTAAGGCACTTCTCTCAATATATTGTGATTGGTAAACACTTTTTTTCTTTTTTGTTATTTTCCAGCTTAAGGTTTGTTTTCCCTTGTTTTACTTTTTTTCCCAATTTTTTGGATTGAGGCTTTGTTTATTTTTTTCTACTTTCTTTTCTATATGTAGGGTGACAATTCATACATTGGTTAGTTATATAATTGTACCTTTTAATTTTAATTTTTTCTCAATTTGTTTCTCTATTTATAGAAATTACAAAATTATCCTTTAAATTTTAAAATTTTATTTTAATTTCATCATTCTGAATAGAAAAAATTTGACAAAATAACATGATTATCTTTAAAAAAAAGCTATGAAAAATATTTTATATTTTGAAAAAAAATTCCAAAACAAAACAATAAATTTCAAAAAAAGGTCTTAAGTTTATGACTTTTAAAATTTTAAAATATTTTTTAAAATTTTTCTCAAGAAAAACATATACTTCACAAACAAATTAGGTTTACTTAACGGTACTTTTATTTTATTCTCATGTTTTTTCGGTCGAAAAAGTGTCTAAAAGATGAAATTGAAACAAGTTTTTCAAATTCAAAAAATACCTTTTATAGTTTCCACCAATAGAAGACAAATTGAGAAATAATAAAAACTAGAAGGTATAGTAATATATAATTAACCTTTCATACACTATTAATATATAATATATAATTTATTTTTATTTTTATTTATGTTGACTAAAGATGCATAACTGTATATCTCACTTATTTGATAAACATATTTAAATTTTGAACATTTTTATTTTAAATTTTTATTTGTATTTTATTTCTTTTAATTTACCTTAAAGCCACTGGAGCATATTTGAATGAATTTTTATAAATTTTACGGGACCTATTACAATTTTCGAGTATTTTAACTTTTTAGATCTTTAAAAATATTTCTTTCAATTAAATCATTACTCTCGGTTTTGAGTGGTTACAATATATATATATATATATATACATCTATATAAAATATAATATAAGAATGTACTTAAGTCCACCATAATCCACCTTCTATGTGGCACTTTATTATGTTTTTAAGTTACTTTTCTTTAGTTTTAAATGGCCTACATGGCTTTGTTTCAGGTCCATTATTAAGATTGTAATCTTGCTGCTACTGGGTACTGGCCGTGGGCTTGTTGATTTGACTGGCTAAAGTTGTAAATATGTTATAAAGTTGGGGGTTGTTTTGATATAATGTTGGTACAGTCATCTCAAGGCAAATAACAACGTAACAAATCGAAGCTAAAAGAAACACGTGTGCATTAACGATGTCCCTTTTTTTTAATTTTGCATGCACTTGGGCAAAA
Organism: Artocarpus hirsutus; assembly: GCA_946598075.1. Classification (NCBI taxonomy): domain Eukaryota; kingdom Viridiplantae; phylum Streptophyta; class Magnoliopsida; order Rosales; family Moraceae; genus Artocarpus; species Artocarpus hirsutus. The sequence continues at coordinate 43,214 of CAMOHE010028945.1, read as the reverse complement.
TTATAGCTGAAATCTACGAATAAGCATACGAAATTAGGTTATTCACTGAGGTAGCTGTAGATAATAGTTTAAATGCATTGGAAATATTTGAATATGATACGTTTTGTTCCTTTGCTTAATAATTCCTCCCCATCCTTCTTTCTCCAAATCTTAATACAATTTTAATTTCACATTTGGGTTTTGTTATTGGTTATTCTCATCTCACGCCTCGTTCAGTAAACCAACTGGATTATTAGAGCCAGCTATAAATTTGGAATGGCAAGTTCCAATATCTCCTTTGGCAGTGAAAGTGATATGACAAATGGCAACTGCGGATTCATAAAACAAAATTAAATAACGTCGTCTCAAATTTCCATACGACCAAATCAAACGCCCTAATCTCCAGCAAACAGATGTCTCCACCTTGAACAATTAATATTAATTGTATGGTTATTGTTTAGTGATGGGAATGATCCTTTAACAAATTTTATTATCATTGCTTTATTTATTTATTTATTTTCTTGTGTTTTCTTTAATTTGTTACTTTAGTTAATTAAATTCAAAGCCTCTAAAAATCGTGTTTTGTGTTAGTGTGTCTTAGGTTTTAATAGAGTCGATAACTAGCTAATTAGACCTAATTCTTTGCGAGAACGACCCTTACTTACTACCGAACTCAATAACGACTGATTTAAGTAAGGTTTTAATTTTACGGTTAGTTAGGAATGTACCAGCTATAATATTGTAATTGCAAGTATGTAATACTCCGAATTTAATTAAGTGCTATTAGTGTGTAAAATGATAGATTAGTGTGCTATAATGAATGTTTTAAACTTAATTTGATTATTTTTGTAAAATTTCTAAATTAATGTTATTTTTTATTATTGTAATGATTTTTAATTAGTCTTAGTTGTTTTTATTTGTTATTTTGAATTTTGAAACAAAACCATTTATCAAATGTTATATATTCCTCTTTTTGCAAAATAGTGGGTGACACACGGTTTTCACACGATAAAACTACCCACCTTTTCTTTTATTTAAAGACTACAACAAAAATGGCTTTCAACGACAAGAGTTAACAACATTATGAATTTTTTAAGGAAAAAATTATGAATTATATAATTATTAACTAAATAATGATAATAAAAAATAATATTTAAAAAAGGATAATAAACTCAATTTAATTTTTTTTTGAATTTTTTTATTTACAAAGATCTATGACATTTTGCTTGTGTCATCAAAAATTTTTTAAATGACATTCTCTTAGAGTTATCAATAAATCTTAATCACGACATTTCTTCCATGTTGTGTCAAAAACGTTCATAGAATTGAAAAAAATTAAGATGACAGTATTTTAGTGTCATGAAAAAAGAAATAATGACATTAAACACGACATGAAAAAAAATGTCGTAGACTTTCCACGGCACCCCCATTCAACAACATATGAAAAAATGTCGTGAAAATCAATCGACAACATTTTTAACATGTCATTGAAGAGCATATTAGTTGTAGTGTAGTTGCTTTTGGTATACATCAATTATTATCTCTTATAATTTATATATAAACGTTAGCTAGCCCATTCATACAATATGCAAATTAATTTATACCTCTCACAATGTAGATGAGTTGAGGAGTGTTGGCGTAAGAAGGCAAGTGAAGGCCATTGGGTTCGATGGTGCGGCGTAAGACAGCGACACCGGCGCACTGGAACTGGTCGTGGTTAGGGTTCCATGACTCGATCACTCCGGCTTCAGCCTTAATGCGGGTGTCGGGTTCGAGGGCTTGGAGCCGATCGAACTGGCACACATTCTGCCGGCGAGAGTAGTACTCCTCCGACTGAGAGCCGGGGCGAGAGAGGGTTAGGCTGCCTTGGAAGAGGACGAGCAAGCAAAGGGAAAGAGACAGCAAAGAGAGCCTTGCCATGTTGAGGAATAGTAAGGAAGAGACTACTACTAATGAAGGTTGATGTGGAAAATAGAAGACGTTGGTATTTATACGGAAACAGAAAGGGATTTTAAGAGACACGTAGGGAGTAATTTGTAAGGAATCTAAAGCCACTCTTCAGTTTGCATGGCTATATGACGCTATTTTCTTGCACCTCACTCCATTTGCCACTGCAGGTGGCTCTTCAGAGAAGTGTACAAATTCATATCGATTTTTCATGCATCTCACATTTTCCAGAGTTGTTCTATGTGGCTTTTGGTTTTTGATCAATTAAGTGGAACTGGTTCATTGAACCTTGGTAGCTGGCTCGACCGAAATGGGGTTTTATATATATCCGATGGTTGATAGATTCGTGGAGGTTCTTTTTTTTTTTTTCACAGATACATATATGGTAATCTCTACGACCCTTTGTTAGCCAAAAGAAAAAAAAAATCTATGAGCCTTATATACAAGAATTAAATGTTTCTTATATATATATATATATAGAAGTAGAAATGTTTCTTGTTAATTATTAAGTTTTAAAATCAAAAGCAATTATCCTTGTATTTACTAAAAATTTTCTTGTCAGTCATTGTTAACATTTTCCTTTGACTGTAAAACAGTAATTTCCTTTCAATAGACCAAGTGTACCATGTTATTATGCATCATTATACTTATATAGTACACTTATTTAATAAATGCTTGATATTTGGACTGTTTTATGGTCAATGTTATTTTGTTTAATTATTTTTCTCTCTTTTAATCACAACCATCATAAATACTTCATCTGAGTCTTCCACGTTAATTGCTTTGAACATTAATAATATTCTTAATACTTTTTTTTCTACCCATCCTTCCCAAAAAAATAGATATTAGATTATGAAACTTAGCAAAAAAAAAAAAAAAAAAAAGAGGTTAACAACCTATTTTAATTTATTTCAACAAATATATATATATATATACATATCTATATATATATATCATGCATAAGAGAGGCACTTGAGATATAAATAGGATCAAATATTCTGAATGATACATTAACAAAATATTAATAACAATATACGGTATAGTATATAATTTACCCGTTCTATACAATTTTCAGTAAACCAAAACAATATATAAACCGAAACCGATAGATATTATATCCGTCTATATATAAACCAAAACTTTGTCCAAGTATTGGACTTTAGACATCTTTCCATTCAATTTCCGGTAACATCCGATCTTTATTTTCATTTTTATTTTTTTTTTAATTTTCAATATCTCAAGTACGTCGTATATATGATATATACATATATATATATATATGTTGAAATAAATTTAAATAAGTTGTTATTTTTTTTTCTAAGTTTCGTAAATTGATGCAAGTATGGAAAAAAAATAATGTATTAAGGATATTATTACTGTTTAAAGCAATTGCTGCGGGAGATTTAAGTAGAGTACTTATGATAGTTGTAATTAAGAGAGAGAAAGATGATTAGATAAAATATTGAAAAAATAGTCTAAATATTAAGCATTTATTAGACAGGTACACCAAATAAGCCTAATAACATGGTACATCTAATGTACTGAATAATTCCTCCACAACTACCTATATAATGTGCCAAGCTTGATTAGTATAGTCCGGTTTAGTCCTTTGTTCGTTTGTTTTAATGGAATAGTTTAGTCCTTATTTGTTAATAAATTGAATAGGCTATAAAATCAATTAATTAATTCTTCTTTAGATATTTTTGTTTTTAACCAAATAATAAATGAAAATAAATTCAAGAGAATTTGTGTGAAATCAATAATATTCTCATGCTAAAGTATTGATTAAGTTACAAATGACCTCGTCAAATAGGTAAATTCCATTCTTAATTACATTTTACAAAGCGTTCATCAACACACCTCATTTTATTTTTCATATTTATTTTCTTAAATCACTCCATTTTGGTTGTTTACTTCTCTTAAAATACCAAAAAAATCCCTACATTTAAATAGTATTGTTTTTCTTTTTTCTTTTTACCCACTCACCAACCAAACAAACTTACATGGTAGTTCAGAGAAAACAGGAGCAGATGATGATATATAAGCATCTATATTTAAAATTTCAATTGATTATATATAAAAAAAAAAGTCAAGTAGTGATGACTGCAGACCAAACTGCTTTCTTCCTTGTCATTTGGTGAGGATTCGTATGCTAACACATACAAAAGTTCAAATAGTTTATTTAACTTGTTTATATTAAAAAATAAAAATTGAATGAAAAAAAAAAAAAACCGCATACTTTTTTTTAGATGCTCTTTAACATTTAAATCTATTTCTATTCTTTTGAGAAAAGTAAGGCAAAATCATTTTTCAAAAGGAAATCAGTTTTTTGAAGACACATTGTATAATAGAGATATCAAAACGGACTAGTGTCACGTCTTGAAATCCGAGAAGTAATGTGGCGGATTAATTAAGTTAAATAAATTATATGTTTTTTTTTTTAAAGAATCATTTTGAAAGATATTAAGTTACTTATAAAAATGTGAAATATTTAAAACTTCTTAAGTTATTTGTTAAAGTATAAAAGTAGGCAAAGCGAATTAAAATATTAAACAAACAAACTCCATTAGGCCCCATCGGACCCACAGTAGTGCACACACATGATATTGACAATATTAAATACATAATTACAGCCCAAAATACGAGAAAAATAACTTAAAATATTACATGTCTTGTTTATAGATAAATACCCTAGACAGTAATGTCCTAATTCTACAGTTCCTTCTTGGTTCTTCAGTCTTCCCTAAGCTAGATTCCACCTAGAGGGGGGATGTTTTAAAATAAGAAAAATGTGAGCGAAAGGCTCAGTAGGACTAATCTTTGAAAACATTTAATTTAAACATATAATTTATTTTTAAACAAAAGCTATAAAACAAGATAAATAAATAAACAAATAACTACTGAAGCTCACTAAATTTATTCGCACCGTTTAATCATTTATTCATCTATAGATAGTCTCATTATCATGTTTTCGACAAAGCCATATGAATCACCACCGAAGTGGACCAGATGGGTTTTGGGACCTGCCCTCAAGGTCGCACTCTCCATGACCCGATCTGTATATATAGCATTATGCTCTATTTTATTATTCCGGATGATGCTAACCGATAGGTTTGGTGTCATATCATTATCATGTCTCATTTACTGGATATTCTTATTACGTTCATTATGATCATTCATTATTTAGCCAATAATGAAAATAAGTAATAAATTTCATTTCTTGAAAACATTTCAAAGGAAATACTTTGTGGCCAAAATCCTTAAAAAACATAGATACCAAAGGAGAAGGAGTAGAAGTCCTATCTCAATATCTCGTACCAACGTTTAACACTACAGTTCTGATCCTCTATACGTTAGCTCCACGGAGCCACGAACGATCTTAAATAGAAACTAAGTTTATCAATATTTAGCTTAAGGTATTCTACATCTCTAAGCTATCTCATGGTGTCTTAGTATGCCTCTAAAGTTCACAAAATCATTTCATGAGGTTCAAATCTTGATCTAGGTTTTAAACAGTGAAAAACGGACGAAAAGAGTCATTTTTTGTGAGGTTTGATCGGCCTGTCAGAACCCCTAGTTCGGCTTGCCAAACTGTACAGTTTGGCCTGCTGGCTAGTCAAGCCTAGCTTGCCGAACTGGCCCAGGTTTGACCTACTGATTAGATGAATCCGGCCTACCAAACATTGAGTTCGGCCTATCGAACCAGAAAAACATGGGAGGTCTACGACTTCGATTCTCGACCTCCCCAAGCCCAAAAATATATTCTAAACCTGTTTTTTCAAGTCCTAGAGCATTTATAACATTCATAAATGATAAAAAAACATGCTAGAACACATTTAAACACATTTAGGCAAGATTTGCATAGAAATTTTCAAGGAAATCTGAAAATGAGGAAAAACAGGAAAACTTGATTAAATTCAAATTTCGTGAAATCAAGTCTATATTCTAGATTATTTGAGTTTTACTAACTTAGATTAAGGGTTTCCTAAGCTCAAGATACTCGGATTGCAACATTTCAAAGAAATTGAAAGATTTGGGCTAAAAGTTTAAAAATTTGAACAATAAAGAAACTAACCTTGAATCATAGCTTAAAATCGAGTTTGTGGAGACCAAATCGTGTTCCTCGCCTCCCAATCCAGCTAAGAATCAAGCTTGACCTCAAAAATTTGCATCAAAATAGAGAAAGGAAGAGAAGGCAGCGTGGCAGAGAGGGAAAAGAGAGAGAAAGAGAGTCTGAGAGAGTGAGGGAGAGCGAGAGTGAGAGAGAGGAATAAATAGAAAGGGGAAAAGTAGTTTTGTAGAGCAAAACCATGTCCCCAGCACATAGTTTTATAATTGGGACGTATTGGGTATTTGATAAATTGTTTTGTTTCAAAATTCAAAATAACATGTAGAAATAATTAAAAGTGGGATAAATTTAAAATACCATAAAATACTTAAATTAAGTCCAGATTTACATCAGTGCATACTAATACACCATTTAAACACATATTATGCTTAATTAAATTTTTGGGTCTTACAACTCTCTACCCCTAAAGAAAATTTCATCCCCGAAATTAAAGGTCAAATAAAAAACAAAACCAATAAGGGTACAACTATCTCATAGTCGATTCTGATTCCCAAATCGCTTCATTAGCTCTGTGATGCAACCGTATGACATTCACTTGTGGTATATCATGGCGTCGTAAGCTTATCACTTTTCGATTGATAATTTAAACTGGCACCTTCTTGTAAGTTGTGTCTTCCTAAACATGCACATCATAGAATGAGATAATCTTGCTTGGCTCAGGCAGACATTTCCGAAGCATCGATACATGAAACACATTATGAACATGGGAAAGTTCGGGAGGAAAATCAAGGTGATAAGTGACCACATCTACATGCTGAGTAATCTTGAACGGCCTGATGTACCTCAGTGTAAGTTTCCTACTTACACTGAAATGTTATATGCCCTTGTGCAGTGAAACCTTTAGAAGAACAAAATCTCTTACCTCAAAATCTAGAGGTCAACGTCTCTTGTCTACGTAGCTCTTTTGCCTACTCTGAACAGCTCTCAACCGAACACGAATCATGGTGATTTTCTGGTTGCTATCATGGATCTCATCTGGTCCAAGAACAATTTTGTCTTCTGGCTCTGCCCAACACACTAGTGATGGACATGGCTACTCATAAACTGCTTTGAATTATGCCATCCTAATGTTCGCTGATAGCTTTTGTTGTATACGAACTTCGCTTAATGTAAATATTTCTTCCAATTCCTACCAAAGTCTAAGACACGCGCACGTAGCATATCCTCAAGAATCTGAATAACTAGTTTGGACTGCCCGTCGGTCTAAGGATGAAAGGCCATGTTGAAGTTTAAGTCTGTGTCCAAAGCCTCCTGAAAACTCCTTCAATACTTGGCGTTAAATCAGGCGTCTTTATTGGAAGTGATGGACAAGGGAACTCCATGCAACCTCACTATATTCTATAGATATAGCTCTCCAAGAACTCGTCCAGAACACATCGACCTAAAAGGAATGAAATGTGCTGATTTCATCAACCTATCATCGACGACAACCCAAATGGCATTATGTCTCTGCTCTGTCCTCGATAATCTAGTGAGAAATTCCATCATGACATGCTCCCATTTCTACCTCAGAATGAAAAACAACTGAAGCTAACTAGTGGGCTTTTGATGCTTGACTTTCACCTGGAGACAAGTCACGCACTTGGCCACGTGCTCTTGAACATCCCTCTTCAAGCTTCTCTAGCAATATTGCCTCTTCAAGTCGTGGTACATCTTCATGCTCCTTGGATGAATAACAAACTAAGATCTATGAGCTTTATCCATCATAGCTTTCATCAACTCCCTAGTCGTAGGTATTTCCAGACGTTCCTTGAAGTATAGCGACCCATCTGCATGAATCCTCCATTTTTCAAATTGCTCCCTATTCTGGATTCGTCTCTATATCCCTTGAAGGTTTTGGTCCCACCATTGGTTTTGTTTTATCATCTAAATGAGTGCTAGAGTCGATTCCATGTAGTACACCAAAACCTGATTGCCACCATTGTAATACTGCAACCCATACTCACTCACTGTAGCATTTCTCTTCCAATCCTTGAGTGCTAAGCATGCAAGAAATCCTAAAGACTTCCTACTGAGCGCATCTACGACTACGTTGGCCTTGCCCGAATGATACTGCAACATGAATTCATAGTCTTCCATATACTCCATCTATCTCCCCTTTCTCAAATTCAAATCCCTCTGCGTGAACAAATACCTCAAGCTCTTGTGGTCCGAGAAAACTTGGAAGGTCACCCCATACAAGTAGCATCTCCAAATCTTTAGAGCATGACTCACTGCTACAAGCTCCAAGTCGTGAGTGGGATAGTTCTACTCGTGAAGCCTCAGTTGTCGTGACCCATAAGCTATAACTCTCCCATACTACGTCAACATGCATCTGAATCCTTATCCTAATACATCGGTGTAGACCTCATAAGGCTCATCATTGCTCGAAATAATCAACATCGGAGCAGTAGTTAACCGATTCTTCAGCTCTTGAAAAGCACATTCACAGTCCTTATCCTATTCAAACTTGACATTTTTCTTGATCAACCTCATTAATGGAGCCTCTATTTTAGAAAAATCCTTCATGAACTTCCTATAATACTAAGTAAGTCTTAAGAAGTTATGGATTTTGGCCACGTTCTTTGGTGGTTCCCACTGTACTATAGCCTCGATCTTGGACAAATCTACTGAGATACCCTACTTAGAGATGATATGTCCTAGAAACTTAGCTTTGGTCAACCAGAATTCATACTTTTCCTTTTTGGCATACAGCTAGTGCTCTCCCAGAGTTTGAAGCATGATCTTAAGATGTTGTTCATGCTCCTCCCAAGTCTTAGAATAGATCTGTATGTCATCAATAAACACGATCATAAACTGATCTAAATAAGGCCCTAAAATCCTGTTAATCATATCCATAAAAGCTGCAGGGGTATTTGTCAACCCAAACTGCATCATCAGAAACTCAAAGTGTCCATACTGTGTCCTAAAAGTTGTCTTGGGAATATCTTCTTCCCTAATCCTGAGCTGGTGGTATCCAGATCTCAAATCTATCTTCAAAAAGTATCGAGAACCTCTTAACTGGTCAAACAACTCATTGATCCTGGGTAGTGGGTACTTATTCTTCATGGTGACCCGATTCAGCTACCGATAATCAATACACAACCGTAGGGTACCATCATGCTTCTTGGTGAACAAAACCGGCGTTCTAAATATACCCCTTGTTTGCTAGTTTCAGAAGCTGTTTTGTGAGTTCTTTCATTTTTATCGGTGCCATGCAATATGGTGCTATGAAACTAGAGCGGTCCTAGGGAATACTCAATGCTAAACTCGATCTCCTAGTACGGCGGTAATCTTGGTACCTCATCGAAGAAGACATCATCGAACTCATCAACCACTGGTATCGCTGTATTCCTCCCTGTTGCACCAGACTCTTCTTCGTCCTCTAAGACACGGTTTCATGAGTTGCTCACTCATTACTCGATCATTACCACCCTGGTAAGTGATCGTCGTCCCCCTATTAGACACTAGGGTTACCTTCCCAAGTTGACAGTTAACTAGGGCATTATATCTAGATAACTAGTCCATTCCCAAGATTACAACATACGATCTCATGGGGATTACAATCAAATCACTTTTCAAAGTCTCACCCCCAATTATTATTTTACAAGATTTACATATACAATTTGCATGCACTCGCCCCAAAGGTGAGGAAATCATCAAGGGTTCATTAAATTCCTCTACTTCTTAACCCAAGGTATGTAAAAAAGAACTCGAAATGAGAGAATAACTGGCACCAATATCAAATAAAACATGAGGTTAAGACTGAGAAACTAAAATCGTACCATTAAATACAGTGTTGCTAGTCCGAGTATCCGAGCTCCTTGATGTCATGGTGTGGACCTAGGTTGGAGACTTCCCTTTTCCCCTATTGACGTTGCTAGGTCCCAGATTAGCCAGCCGATATTGATGTGGTAGAGGTGACTACACGCTGGCTGCACTTGGCGGTTGATATTGTGGAGTGTTTCGCTGGAAACCTTGCTGCTGATATCCCTACGTCGGTTACTACATCTGCTATGGACTGATGAAAAGGTAGTTGAGGAAGTTGCTGCGGCAGAGTTAGAGGCTGACCTTGGAACTGACGGCTTGCACCCTCTTCGACTTGGAATCCCTGTCGAATGTTCCTGATTGGGCAATTCCTCTTGATGTGTCTCGGCTGCTGAGAATAATGACAATAAAAACTGTAGGGGTTGCTACACCCCCACTGCCTGACGAAATACTGCTTCCACTATTAGCATTTCCCTGTTGGTTCTTCACTTGGGCTTGGCGGCTACCACTACTCCACCTATTGCTTCTTTGGGGTCCTCCTAATGTCCTTGCCCAGCTTTTGCTATAAAAGGCATGCTCACTTTCCACAGAGATTGTTGAAGATACTAACTCAATGAAATTCCAAAGTTGCAAAGCCACCACTTGCCGTCGAATAAATGTTTTGAGTCTGTCTTGGAATTTAATGCACTTCTCCCACTGAAAAGCCACAACGGATGGAGCGAACTTGCCTAACTCATTAAACTTTGCTTCATATTCATGAACTGTTATATCGCCCTGCTCTAATCGATAAAACTCGGTAACCTTTTAATCTTTGTATCCTAGTAGAAAGTAGCGCTCATAAAACAGCTCCTCAAATCTATCCTAACTAATGTTTCCAGTGTTTTCCAAATGCTTTGCTTGTTTCCACCATGTATTGGCGCTACTTTCCAAATTGTAAGCTATGAAATCAACGCGATACGCCATCGGTATTTCTAGAGTGTCCAAATACTTCACTATCGAATTTAACCAGTATTCAGCGATCTGCGAATCCCTATTTCCATTGAAAGTTGGAATAGATGCACGACAAAACTCCTTAAAATACCCATGTCGACGACTCGTCTTAGAGTCCTTGGCCCTAGCCCTCGCTGCCATCTACCGAAAGGCGGCAAACATGGCCCCTATTAGGCCTTCCTTATATACAGGATTCGCATCGTAGCAGCTAGATGACATCTTGGTACCATTCTTTCAATTCTAAAAACAAAATTGGACTATCAATGGTTCTCCATCGTCGTACCTATGTATGCACAATTTTCAAGGTTTATAAACCTAGGGCTCTAATACCAATCTGTCACGCCCCAAAATTCAAGAGGTGACGTGGTAGATTAATTAGGTTATATAAATTAAATTTTTATTTAAAAACTGTCATTCTGAAAGATATTAAGTGAATTATAAAAATGTGGAATATTTAAAACTTCTTAAGTTATTTGTTAAAATATGAAAGCAGGTAAAGCGAATTAAAATATTAAATAAACAAACTCCATTGGGCCCCACTGGACCACAGTAGTACGCATACACGATATCGACAATATTAAATACATAACCACAATCCAAATAAGAGGGAAATAACTAAAAATATTACATGCCTTGTTTATAAATAAATACCCTAAACAGTAATGTCCTAATCTTGTGATTCCTTCTTGGTTCTTTAGTCTTCCCTAAACTGGATTACACCTAGAGGGGAAAGGATTTAAAACAAGACAAATGTGAGTGAAAGGCTCAGTAAGACTACTCTTTGAAAACATTCAATTTAAACATATAATTCATTTTTAAACAAAAACTATAAAAAAAGATATATAAATAAATAAATAAACAAATAACTATTAAAGCTCATTAAATTTATTCTTACCATTTAATCATTCATTCATCCATAGATAGTCTTATTATCATGTTTTTGGCAAAGCCATATGAATAACGACCAAAGTGGTCCAGTTGGGTTTCAGGACCTGCCCCCATGGTCGCACTCTCCACGAGCTGATCTCTGTATATGGCATCATTCTCTATTTTATCATTCTAGACGATACTAACCGATACGTCCAGTGTCATATCATTGTCATGTCAGTGTCATATCATTGTCATGTCTTATTTACCGGATATTCTTATTACGTTCATTATGATCATTCATTATTTAGCCACTAATGAAAATAAGTAATAAACTTCATTTCTTGAAAACATTTGGAAGGAAATACTTTGTGGCCAAAATCCTTAAAAAGAAACTAAGTTTATCAATATCTAGTTTAAGGTATTCTACATCCCTAAGCTATCTCATGGTGTCTTAGTATGCCTCTAAAGTTCACAAAATCATTTCATGAGGTTAAAATCTTGATCTAGGTTTTAAACGATGCAAAACAGCCGAAAAAAGTCATTTTTAGCAAGGTCAGGTCGGCCTATTAAACCCTAGGTCCGGCCTGTCGGTTTCTACAGTTTGGCCTGCCTACCGACTAGGATCGGCCTGCTAAACTGGCCTAGGTTTAGCCTACCGACCAGATGACTCCAGCCTGCCAAACCTATGAATCCAGCCTATCGAACATTGAGTTTTGCTTGCCAAACTAGAAAAACATGGGAGATCCTAAACTTCGATTCTCGGCCTTCCCAATCCCAAAAATAAATTCTTATTCATAAATGATAGAAAAACATGCTAGAACACATTTAAACACATTTATGCAAGATTTATATAGAAATTTTCAAAGAAATCTAAAAATGAGGAAAAAGAGGAAAACTTGATTAAATTCAAATTTCATGAAATCAAGCCTAGATTTTAGATGATTTAAGTTCTACTAACTTAGATTAAGGGTTTCCTAAGTTCAAGAAACTCAGATTACAACATTTCAAAGAAATTGAAAGATTTGGGATAAAAGTTTAAAAATTTGAAAAATAAAGAAACTAACCTCAAATCGAAGCTTAAAATCGAGTATGTGGAGACCAAATCGTGTTCCTTGTCTCCCAATCCAGCTAAGAATCAAGCTTGAACTTAAAAATTTGAATCAAAATAGAGAGAAGGAGAGAAAGCAGTGTGGGAAAGAGGGAAAAGAGAGAGAAAGAAAGTCTGAGAGAGTGAGGGAGGGTGAGAGTGAGAGAGAGGAATAAATAGAAAGGGGAAGAGTAGTTTTGCATAGCAAAACCATGTCCCCAGCATGTGGTTTTGTAATTGGGATGTATCGAGTATTTGGTAAATTGTTTTGTTTCAAAATTTAAAATAACATATAGAAACAATTAAATTTGGGATAAATTTAAAATACCATAAAATACTTAAATTAAGTTTAGATTTTCATCAAGGCATATTAATTCACCATTTAAACACTAATTATGCTTAATTAAGTTCTGGGTGTTACAGTTAGGCCTAGTGGACTGGCACAAGTATGGTACATTAAAAAGTAGGCATGGTACAGCACGACACGATTATTAAATAGACCTAACCCATCTCGCTTATTAAATAGGCTGGGCTTAGTGCAACTTTTGAGCACAAAATATGTTAAGGGCACGGCACGGTAAGGGCCTAGCATGAGCATAAGTACGTTAAAAGGACGATTGGGATCCAATTATAAGCACGATTAAAACATGCAATTTAAAACTAATTTCACTAATATATTTTATATTTTTATAAATATTTTTTTTGTAAAGAAGTTCTAAATTTCAAATAGATTTGATTAAAAAAGAAAAAAGATCAAATAAATACTTTGTTGTTAGTAAATTGTCAATTGCCAATATATACTTATCCTCTTTGATTTACACAAAAAACTAAATAATAGAAACCACACAGTACAAAATTCTACAATGTTGTTGTCCTTAGAAAAATATTTTTTTAATAAATAATGCACTTTCTTTTGTTATGATTTACTGTTTTCATATTTTTATTTTTTTTTTGTAAATTTAACATTAGAAAGGAGAAAGACATATTAAGAGCTAATAGTACAACAAAAATCATGAACATCGATACAGGCACGAGTACTGCCCAAGTACTTTATAGGTATAGCCTATTAATAAATGAGCTATGGGCTAGACTTGATGTCATAAAAATTTATTGAGTCCAAGTACGGCACGATAAATCAATAGGCAGGCTCAGGGTCAGGCACAATATGAGGTACCCTTGGGCCTAAATTAAATGAGCCAGACTAGGCCGGGCTAGCCCATTTGATATATTTAGTGTGTAACGTGTATTTTACAAAATATTGTCCTTAAATATTAATGAATGATATAGTAATATGAAATTTTATTTAAAAATGATGTGTCAAAAGTAGAATAGGATATCAGCCCTGAACTTTATTTGCTTATTAGAAAAACCATCAACGTAATTAATTTTAAAACTTCTTAAAGTAAGAAACAAAAGTCAAGGACAACATATTGTTGATAATTACACTGTCCAATAATCACGTTTTAGTTAAAAGCTATATAAATGTTAACAATTTGAATCATTGACATTGCTAAAGTACTTTATCAACGCCCACGACATTGCTAGTATATGCATTTGTAAATTTTCGAAAAGAAAACAAGTCATTGACATTGTTCAAGTAATTTTGCATAATACGTGTTTTACAATTTTTTATACCTTGTATTTTTACCATGTATTTTTCACTTCTAAAAAGGTTTACTCCAAATTTCAAATTGGTGTTAAATACTTACATTTGTGTTAAATTTAATGTACGTTCGCCACGAACAATCTTTCTTGGGACTCAAAAGAGGTAGCATTACACATGAACTTATACTCTATGCCCTATGGAGGTTCCATTTTGCAAGAAACTCTTTTGACTTGTCGTTGTCGTTCCTCATGTTTACTAGGAGGATTCGTTCAACAATGAGCGTTGTTGAATATTTCCAAGCGGTGGAAGTCCCTCTGTATCTTTCTTGAGAATATGCACTTCGGGTGCCACCGGTTTGGCATTTCAGGCATAAGCGACCCCTATTTCGCCCAAACGTCTCAAACCGTGCGGAGGTGACGGGCAGTAGTATTTTTTTAAATAGCAGGTTTTAAAATATTTAAAGTAAATAACGTATATATTTACAAGGTAAATAATTTAAGAATAAATTTTATTTTTGCCCCCGAAACTTTGGTCAGTTTATTATCTTGTCCTCCAAACTTTAAAAACGGACATGCACACCTCTCGAACTTTAATATGTTGACGAAAATGTCCATTTTTATAACATTCTGTTCATAAAGTTTTTTTTTTTACCTCTCGAACTTTAGTAACTATTTCATCTTTTCTTTGAACTTCAAAAACTGGTATTTTTACCCTCTAAACATTTTTTTCATTTTCTTTTGTAGTCAATAATTTTTAACACAAGTGAAAACTCAAATTTCTTACCTAAATGGTAGTTTTTTTTGTATTGTTTAACACCCATTGTTATTAAAAGCATTTTATATAAGCCTATGTATGTATACTCATATTTGAAATTTATATATATATATATATTATATGCATATATATATATATATATTTCTTACACATTCTTTATTTTTTTTTTCTTGCCATTCATTTTTCTTCTCTTTCATTTAATAAGCACAAACATCCCAAAAAAATGACACATCCTTCTAAAAAAATGACACAACATCAAAAAAGGTGGGTTAGAATTGTTAACTCAGTTCACAATTCAAGACTCTTGGATAAACAATTTGGGTTTTGACTTGTGTGAAGAATTGTTAATTAAAAAAGAAAATAGAAAAGTTAAGGGGTAAAAATACCAGTTTTTGAAGTTCAAGGGGCAAGAACACATATCTACCAAAGTTTGAAGGGCAAAAGTAAAACTTCATAGACTGAACATCACAAAAAGGGGTATTTTCGTTAACATTTTAAAGTTCGAGATCATTTTTGCTAACGTTTTAAAGTTTAAAGGGTGTGCATGCTAGTTTTCATTGTTTCGGGGCAAGTAAATAAACTAACCAAAATTCAAAGGATAAAAATAAAATTTATCCGTAATTTAATGCAATATTTATTCTAAATTAATAATTTAATTAGTAAATGCAATTTACTTCAAATATTTTTAAAGCCTACTATTTACTTTTTTAAATTGAAAAAAAAATATGTTCTTTATCATTTTCTCCCAAATTTTAATTTGCCTTGCATCAAAGAGAATTTTTTTATCTTAAATATTCAAATAAAATTGGTCATATATTTTTACACAAATCTTAGCAGAAGACTATATGTTACGTAATAAACAAAAAAATCCTTTTTATTCTTATAGGATTAAATCTCCACTACTTATAAAGTTGTGGGCTTCAGTCTAGTAAGTAATGTATTTTTTTACTATATTTTATTATTTTGTTAATAATAAAGTTATAACCTATAAAGTTAAATAAGGTGGTTAAATAACAAATTCAATTATTAGAAGCCCTCGTGACGGCAACAGCATGACCACCCCACCACATGCACACACATGGGGAACTCCGGATTTTTTCAGCATAGTAGTCAATTTTCAGGTCCATTTCCTCAAGAATTTATCAGCAGCCACAAAATGTAGACTTTACATAAAGCGACCTTAATTAATAAAACTGAATTTCTCCGCATATAGCCACGTGGCACATTCATGCCCCAAATGACACTTGTTTTTTCCCCTTTTTGATAAGATACATCTCCCAAATGACTTGGACAATAAGTTTAACCTTTGCAATTGCTAGGAAGCATCTTAGAATATGCCAAGAAAATGGGACAACATATGAGGACAAAATATGAAGAACCAAAACTTCAAAAAGAAAAAAAAAAATCATATTGCTTTTTTTTTTTTACTTTTTTTTTCTAGTCAAAAGATTATGTGCTTGCTCACCAAGCAAACCATAATATTACTCTCTGCCTATAAATATACAGACTCTCATTTTCTTTCTCATTATCCTGAAATAACTCACTTCTTTAATTCTCCTCGTTTATTTCAAGCATATTTTTGTTAGTAGTACTACTTTGATCATCAACAAGAAATTAAACAAAGAAGATCTTTATAATACTATGGCTTTTTTCTCATTCTTCAACTGCTTTTCACCTTCGTCGTCGCCGTCGTCGTCTCGGGTGTCCGATCACGTAGAAGGTACTACTTGTAAGAAGAAAGAGGCATCTAATAATTTGAAGAAAAGCAAGAGCAAGATTTCCAAGCCTTCAAAGGCTCCTATAGTGGTTTCTCACTTCCCAGTCAATTCCTATCCCTCTCGCTTATAGAAGAGAGCAAAATATTGAAATATAATCTTATGGAATTAGAAGAAATGCATGTTGTTCTTTAGGATTTGTGTTGTCCTTGAGCTCTTGAGTTTTGTAAAATTAATGTACTATAATATATATGTATTTTTTTTTTTTTTATCATTAAGCATGCCCCATGTTGGAGAGGGGCTTCCTCTTTCTTTTGACCTCTCACCCCTTTAAGGACATTTTTTTATTATTGTTCTCTTCTTCTTGTACTTCAATATATTTATTTTTTAGTTAATTATTTCTCTTTTTTTTTTTTGATGTTTTCTTGTTTTCTGAATTTTGATTTATAAATTCTAAACAGGGAGTGTTCAGACTATCGGTAACTCTGACCTTCTAGTTATGGGTGTTGGTAGATAACTGTTAATTAAGACAGGTCACCGTACCATCGTCAAAATCATACGTAGTTTTGCTACATATCATTGCAGGTGACCAGTGGTCATCCACCAAGTGACTCTGCCGACTAGTCCAATAATGTACCCACAAAGTGCGCAACCATCACCCATAGAGTTATGATTGGTCAGTCCCTAATGTCCTGTTTGTTTTTGTTTTCAAAATTTTTGAAAATGTTTTCCTACATTTTTGGAGGCAAAAATTTTAAAAACACTCTCAACACAATTTCAAAAAATTTTTCATTTTTTAAAACAAAAACATTTTCACCTATTTTGAAAACAATATAAAAAAAGCCCCTAAGTAACTCCGACACCTATCCCGTTGGGTTTGGTGACTTACTTGGTATACCACAATCGGTGCTGGCCATTGAGATGATATTGGAAACCATAGAATGTCACTAATCAAACTTAAAATTGGAGTGTTTTGATCTTCATAGAAAAATAAGAGAAACTAATAGAATTGAAATTTATAAACCAATTGATAACGTAGTTCAATTTACAAAATTATGATTCAAATTAATTTTACTCTTAACTTGAACTACATTCCCCAATCAGTTTGTTAATGCAAAGACCCCAATGGACTACCAAAATAGGCCTAAAATTCATTGTAATTTACTCAAAAAAGTGTCTTTGAAAGTATTCATAACGCACTAACTTGTGGCAATATTTGTAGCA
This sequence comes from Artocarpus hirsutus, assembly GCA_946598075.1. Lineage (NCBI taxonomy): Eukaryota > Viridiplantae > Streptophyta > Magnoliopsida > Rosales > Moraceae > Artocarpus > Artocarpus hirsutus. The sequence continues at coordinate 25,146 of CAMOHE010028945.1, read as the reverse complement.
GTACCTCTCCTCTACAATGATTTTACATTATTAAAAACGTAAAAGACCGAGGACCAAATCTTTTGTTTACATATATTATTCCATTTTCCAAAGAACACACTAAGATAATGGCAATTTAAGATCCAAATCGAAATAGTGACATGAGAACCAGTACAGGTCAACTAAAACTTAATAGGATTGAACAATTTAGACTCCGTAAAAATAACATTATCATGCTAAGGTGTTGACTAATTACACATGACCTACTCATATGTTAACTACGTTTAACACTTATTTTTATTTTGCTTAAAAAAACCATGAACCTAAATAATTTTAAATTTTAAGTGAAAGAAAATGAGAGAAAGAAAAGTCATGGGCAGTGTAGATTATCATGCAATTTCCGTAATTTACTTAACAATTGTTTAAGTGCTTAAATAATGGATATAGTTAAAATAATAACAACGACACGTCATAATCCTTAAAATATTTATCAACGACCATGACTCTCTGCATATGTACGTTGTCAAAAAGAAAACATGGTTAAGTAATTCTGCAAATACAATGAGGAGTTTTACAATTTTTTATCTTGTATTTCATGGGGAATAAAAATTCATACCATAATAAAAGTAAACTTTAAATTTCAAATTTACGTCAAATGCTTATATTTTCCTGGCCAACAACGCAATTTTACCTTTTAAAATGTTGAAATTACACTCATTTTAAGCCCTCTTACCTTCCATTCATCTTCCTGCCGGATGTGAATTTGCTTACAACCACTTTTAAGATCAAGTTTTGTGAACACTATGGCATTGTCTAATTGATCTAATAGGTCATCAAGCCGTGGTATAGAAAACCAAAAGCCAAAAATGATTTTATTAATGGCAAGACAATTGACATGTATCTGCTAAGAACCATCTTTCTTCGGAGTCGGAAGATCCTGGAATTTGCACATGAACTAATACCCTCTCAGTAGAAGGTTCACTTTTGTAAGAAACTCTTTAACTTACCGGGGTTCCTCTTGTTTACTAGGACTCATTCAGTAGCGACCGCCATGTTTGGAAGAATAGCACTAGGCAAGACGACCTAATTTTTATGTTAAATATCACAAAGTGGTGGAAGTCCAACAAGTGTTTCTTTGGAAATACGTTGACGACTGGACTTAAGAAGGGCTAAAACAGATTTTGGAGTGATTTGCACTCAGATGCCAACGTTTAGTGACAAGATTCCCCAGGACTCGTATTGTTGTGCTTATGAGCACGATCTTGGTTCCTTGAAACAAGAAGCTATTAGTATGAGATTTTGGAATTGTTCAAGTTTAAATATAAAATGCTGTGACAACCCATAGTCCCAAATGTGAAACTTATATCTGTTTGTAGGATTTTATAAGATTCTATCCTTTTAAAGAGTTTCATGACTTATACACCTAACTCTTACTTAAAGCTTGCATATGTGCTCGTGGCGTGGGTAGCAAGGCTGTAGAGGCGCTCTTGTGCTTATTAAAAAAATGATATTTTATTAGATTTGAATTTAATTTTTATTTTTATTTTCAAATTTAATCAATTCATTTAAAGTATTTCGAAGTTATTTTGAAAGGCTATCACCTTTAAGAAATAGTGTGAAATTCGAATAGAATTTATTAGAAAAGCTACAGTTTTAAAAAATATAATTAACGGTTGTCTTCTAAATAATTATGAAAAAAGAACGTGATCAGAAACATTCTGCTTTTCATGTTCTTTCTTTTTCTTCTTCAAAAAAAGATCAAACCATGAGATTTTCCTATGTCTATTCATCATTGCTTAGTGCATAAACATGTTAAAAGGTTTGCCATATCCTAGAAGCAATTTGTTGTATTTCTTAGAGGAAGCAAACAATGCTTTAAGGAATGTATTTAATTACATGTCTCAAGTCTTCATACCAAATTTCCAACAATTTTAAAGCATTATTCCGATAAAAACTGGAACAACTATTGCCATCATCAAAACTGCTGAATCAAACCTGGTTTATTTAGATCATTTTGACGGGACGAATTTCACTCGTTGGCAAGACAAACTGAAAATTTTGCTGACTGCTTTGAAGATTTTTTACGTTCTTAATCTTGTCCTGCCATCAATTCCGAAACCTGCAGACACAGACACTAACGAATTGAAGGCTGAAGGGAGGACATGTAAAGAAGACGAACTCATATGCCATGGCCATATCTTCAATGCCTTATCTGATCGTCTTTACGACTTCTACACAAACACTCCATCTGCAAAGCAATTTTAGAATGTTATGGAATTCAAATATAAGGCACAAAAAGGAGGTACTAAAAAATTTCTCATCTTGAAATATTTTGATTTCAAAGTAATTGATAACAAATCTGTGTTGCCTCAAGTTCCTGATTTGCAAGTCATTGTCAATAAATTGAGGGATGTAAAATAGAACTTCATGAACTGTTTCAAGTTAGTGCAATTATTGCGAAATTACCACCAACTTGGAAAGGTTATAGGAAGAATATTCTTCATAATTCTGAAGACTTTTCTTTAGAGTAGATTCAAAATATCTGTGAATTGAGGAAGAATCAAGGGCAAGAGATAAGAAGAGTGAAAACTCTTATGTTGGCACTTCTAAAGCCAATCTTGTTAACAAGCTTAATAACAAAAACAACGAGGGAAAGTCTTTCGGTCCTAATAAGGTCAAGGGAAATTCAAAAAGAAACCCAAAGAGACTTGCTTTGTCTATGACAAACTAGTTTATTGATTGCAGGTTTAAGAAGAATCTAAATGAAGAGGCAAAGGTCAATTTTGTTGAAGAAGAAGAGATTGTCGCTACTGGAAGCGAAATTAATGCTGTCCAAGGCAATGTTTTGGGATGGTGCTATGACACTTGCGCCATCGTTTATGTCTCCTATGATAGATCCTTGTTCAACACTTATGAAGAGGTCAAAGATGGAAGAAGATTCAAATAGAAAATGAAGAATGCTCCAAAGTGATTGGCAAAGAGAATGTTGATCTTATTTTTACTTTTGAAAAGAAAACTACTCCAGCCAATGTACTTCATGTTCCCGATATGAATAGGAACTTATCTAGTAGGGATCTTTTGAGAAAACCTGAGACTAAATTTGTGTATGAATCTAGCAAGTTAATCATGTCTGGAAATGGTACTTTTATTGGGAACAGCTATTCATATGAGGCTATGGTTAAACTATGTATTAATGATATTGTTATTCTTAATAATAGGAATGTTGTTTCTACTTATATGCTTGATTTCGTTTCACTTTGGCATGGCAGATTAGCACATATAGGAGTTACACTATGAAAAAAATAATTATATGTGGATTAATTCCTTGTGATGTTAATTAGTTTAAAAAATGCGAAATATACATGAAATCTAAAATGGTAAAGAAATCTGCTTATAGTGTTGATAGAAATTCACAGTTGTTAAATCTTATACGTTTGGATGCTTGTGAATTTAATGGCATGTTTAACTAAAGGAGGTAATAGATATTTTATTACATTTATTGATCGCTGCTTTAGGTTCACATATGTTCACATATGCTTATCTTTTAAAATATAAGGATGATGCATTTCATGCATTTAGATCATATAAACTTGAGGTAGAAAATCAATTAGGAAAGAAATTTAAAGTACTTAGGAGTGATAGAGAGAGAGAATATTTTCTCATTGATTTTAATATTTTTTCTGAAGAATATTGTATGATTCATGAATGTTGTACACCACACACACCTGAACAAAATGGTTTAGCAAAAAGAAAATATAAAACCTTTCAAGATATGATTAATGCTATGTTATTGAATTTGGGATTCCCATTTAGTTTATGGGGAAAAGCTATTCTCGTTGCAAGTCATATTCTTAATAGAATTCCCTTAAAGAGAATAAAATTTCTCTATATGAGCTATGGAAAGGAAGAAAACCCAACATGAAGAATTTTAAAGTATGGGGGTGTCTTGCCTATCACAAAAACACCGATCTTAAAAGGACAAAGTTAGGTCCTAAATGAATAACAAGTGCCTTTGTAAGTTAAGCTACAAACAAGAAAGCATACAAACTCTTAAATTTAGAGTCTAATGTGATAGTAGAATCTAGAAATGTGGAGTTTTTTTTTTGAGAATTTGTTAATTTTTGATAATAATTGTCATGCTCCTATTGGTTAGATATCTGAATAAGAGACTTCTATTGCAGGAAGGTCATATTTAGAGTTATCTCCTAATGTGGTTAAACGACCTTCTAAGCTTCGAAAAAGCAAGAGAATCTAAAAAAAATGAAGAATTAGGATATGGTGAAATTAATTCTCAACTTATTTTCTGTTACTTGGTAAAAGAAAATTGAGAAAAAATTGTTAAAAACACTCCCAATTGTTCTTTAAATTGAAGAAGATCCTAAGACTTTTAAAGAAGGTATGGCTTCAAGAGAGTCTGTCTTTTGGAAGGATGTACTAAATAATAAGATGGATTCTATTATGTCTAACTAGTCGATTTACCACCTAGTTCTAAACCCATTGGATGCAAATGGGTGTTTAGAAAGAAGTATCATGTTGATAGTACGCTAAATACTTTTAAAGCTATATTAGTAGCTAAAGGTCATCGACGAAAGGACAGAATTAACTACTTTGATATTTATGCTCCTGTTACAAGAATAACTACCATTATAATATTGTTTGCATTGGCATGAATTTATGATCTTTATGTTCATCAAATGGATGTTAAGATGGCATTTTTAAATGGAGATCTTGTTGAAGAGGTTTACATTGAGCAAATAAAGGGTTTTGTACTACGTGGAAGTGAACATAAAGTATGTAACCTTGTCAAATCCTTGTATGGATTAAAGCAAGCACTCAAACAATGGCATGAAAAGTTCAATTTTGCTATCCTTGCTAATTGTTTCTCACATTATACTGTTGATAAATGTTTGTATACTAAAATGTATGATAAGTATGCTATTTTGTTTGTCTTTATGTAATGATATGTTGATTGTCAACAATGACATGAATGGAATAATAGAAACAAAGAGGTTTCTATCTTCCACCTTCAAAATGAAAAATCTTGGATAAGTCGATACAATCTTAACTATCAACGTTAAGCAAAATAGTGGAGGTTTTGTATTACGTCAATAGCACTACATTGGGAAAGTGTTAAACAAGTTTAAACACTTGAAAAATTAAAGATGCAAATGCCCCATTCAATCCAAGTGTAAAACTTGTGAAGAATGATGGAAGAGCAGTTGCTCAACTAGAGTATGTAAGTGCTATAGGTAGCCCAATGTATGCAGTACAGTGCATAATACCAAATATAGCCTTTGTAGTTAGTAAATTGCGTAGATTTACTCTCAATCAGAATGTTAAGCGTTGGAATGTCGTTAGTAAAGTTCTTGGTTATCTAAAAAAAAAAAACCATATACCTCCTCATACAATATACAAGGTTCCTTGCTATATTAGAAGGATATACAAATGCAAGTTGGATATCGAGTGTTGGAGACAATAAGTCTACCTCAAGTTAGGTGTTCACTTTAGGAGGAGGTACAATTTCTTGGAGATCCAAGAAACAAACTTACATTACACACTCAACTATAGAGTCTAAATTTTCTTGCATTAGCAGCAATAGGGAATGAGGCAGAGTGGCTTGAGATCTTCTTTTAAAAGTTCCGTTGACTTCAAAGGATGAATCGGTTATATCGATATATTGTGATAGTCAAGCCACTTTAGTACATGCTTATAGTGAGATATATATATATATATATATATATATATGGAATGTCTACACATATTAGTCTAAGACATGATTATGTAAGTAAGTTAATCAAAAATGGAATTATCTCCCTTACATATATGAGGTCAAATAATAACCTAGCAGATCTATTTACCAAACCTCTTACATGAGAATTGGTAAAATCAACATCAAGAGGAATGGAGCTAAAACTCCTAGATTAAATAATCCACCAATGATGGCAACTCAACCAAACACTAGGAAATGACTAGTATTTTGGTTCAAAGGGTAAAAACAATATGGACAGTTTTTCAACACTAAATCAAGAAGCCCTATCTAAGATAAGAAGATTAATGCTAGTTGTTATAGTTGGAGGGCTGAGCAATATAAAAACTTTTAATGTAATTCAGTCTTTCACAAACAAGTATCTTAAATATAATAAGGATACTAGAAGAATTTCAACTATGTAAATTTGGAGATTTTGCAGCCTCAAATAAGAGTTGGAGTTTCTTTTTGAAAGGTTCATAAAACAAGATGAACACATGGCCATTAAAAGTGTTAAACGAGTATGGTGTGAAATATAAGAACACATAAGTTTTATGAGTGTGGTATTACCGGTTTTTATTAAAAGAAATAACTAGTTTAAAGTTCTAAACTACCAATGGTTTTGATGATTACCTTGTAATGCTTACACTGAGGTAAGGTTCAAATCTAACAGTACCCTACTGTATTCATGAACATTGTTTGATTTTTTGAGGTGATTTATTAACATTTATACTTGAACAAGTAGGGATTGCTGGAATAGTTCAAGTTTAAATATAAAGTATTGTGACAACACATAGTCCTATATGGAAAACTTATAAAGGCCTATAGGACTTTAGAAGACTCTAGCCTTTTGAAGAGTTTGATGATTTGTACACCTCAACCTCCCTTAAAGCTCGCATGTGCGCGTGACGTGGACAGTGAGGTTGTGAGGTGCTTTTGGCGCTTATTAGGTGCACTTGGCACTTGGGTATGTAGGTGTATACGTGTGAGTGCATGACACGTGGAACTTGTTGAAAAAAATAACATTTTATGTTATTTAATTAGATTTAAATTTAACTTTTATTTTTATTTTTGGATTTAATTAATTAATTTAAAATATTTCAAATTTACTCTAAAAGATTATCATCTTTTAGAAACAATGTGAAATTCGAATTTAATGTATTAAAAAGGTTACAATTTTCATGAACAGGTGGCAGTTAATTTGAAAAGGTGTAAATAATGGGTTGTCTTTTAATTATAAATTATGAGAACAAACATGATCAGAAACATTTAGCTTTTTTGTTCTTTCTTCTTCTTCCAAAAAAATCTGTGTTCAAATTTTTCTATGTTTATTCATTATTGCTAAATGCATAAACACTTGCTTGTCATATCCTGAGTTTCCCATAAGGAATCTCAACCAAGAGGTAGTCTATAATGCTTTAAAGAAAGTGTATTTAATTACATGTTTTAAGCATTTACACCAGATTTTCAACATGAGCATGGCCATTAAAGAATACTACTCAGCCATATTGCCATGAACATCCAACAAAAAAGCGATGAGTATCCACTAGAACGATAAACTTGTAACTTAAAACATTGCTATAACCAAGTTATCTTGTAAGGTTCCGAGTATCACTCGGTAGATCATTTATCTAATCTTTTGACTACCAGTTTAAACTATAAAGGTTTCGACCCGAAATGGTTTTGCTATATTGTTTTCTATCATAAAATTTAAATTGCTGTAATATTTTTAATTCTAACTAACAATTCAAATCATGATCCAAACACCTCATTTGTTTTCGAATTGTCTCCTTCAAAAGACAACTACAAAAACTATGAATGCCCAATTCCTAAATTAGATAGATGTTTAAATTGGGATTAATGAGACATATGACCTAGTTGTGATTGTAAAACTAGAATATAACTCCAATCTGTGAATATTCTATGTATAACTCAAAATGATATCATTAAAATAATTACTATATAATTATATAGTACAAAATGATAACTATTTTAAAACATTTTGTAGATCGTATTAAATTTTAATTTCACTACAATAATTTGTCCATGTAGTGGAATTTTTTTCTTTAAGGTATTATTTAAATATGCTTCAATATTAAGGGTCCTATGTCACATTGTCTTTTTTTTAACTAACGATCTTTCATATCATGAGATGTCTAATCAAACTATTAAGATTCTGTTTGGGAACGCAATGCTAACTTATTAGTTCTAACTGTTATAATGTAAAACTCTCACATATTATAGTGTAAAGCAAAAATATGCTACAGTATTAAGTCTCTCCCATTATTGTCATGATATTAGAGTCCTATATTTCCAAATACATATAGGATAATTATTTGGACACGTATACCCACAAAACTTGTCTTCTCAAATATATGTAATTTTGAGGCAAATATCAGTGTATATATATAATATAAATACACATATATAGTATATGTTACTTATCTAATTCAACTATTAGAATTTACATTCCTCGTGATGACCATCACATGACCCCACTCCCACCACATACACAAATAAATTTAAATTTAGATAATGTTGACGAGCAAAACTGGTCAAACAAAAGTCTCTCAATTACTCGCTGAGATTATCACTCACGAATGAAGTAAATAATGTAGTAAAGTAAATAATAGTAAGAACATAAGAAATTTATAGTGGTTTATTTTAATTAAAGGCTATATCAACTTTGGGTTTTTTCAGGTGTTAGGATTTCACTATGAGATACAAAGGATTTATGTCAAGGACAAGACTTATGATGCTCTCTAGAGCTGGTCTCTATTTATATCCTACTAGGGTCAACCATAGCCTGATCTTTTAAGTACAATTTAAATTTAAATTCATGATAATCTCTCTTCTCATTGGCTAAATGACATCATCGTGACCTCTTATAGGAATTATTCCTTTTGAGTGTCTTGGATTCATTTGATTTTGATAAGATTGATCACTTATCACTGTAACACCCTTACATAGGGGTTAGCAGTATTGAATAAATATAAATAAATTTAATTCATAATACCATTTCAAAACAATAAAACATTGCCCATGGGTCTTCGAAATAAATCAGAAAACAACAACATGCTTTAAATAACATTCCATAGTTTTAATGTAGCACCAAATATTAAAAAAAAAAAATACAATCATCATCATCCTAATACAGTTCCTAGTAACTCAACAATTTAACACAGTCACTGCTACAGATTATGAATCTTACATGTCCAAATGAAATACAAGTAGGCTAAGATATTTTGATACGACATAAGCAATCTTGTCGTTTACTCCTCATTAGGCAGGTTACAGTAAACTCTATTTAAGAGATAAAATGATAGGGATGAGCATCGACATGCTCAGTAAGAAATACCATTACTCACCTTTAGGTTTTATTAATTATCAAATTAATACCTGCATAGTTAGTTAGTCCTCAACATTATTCATCTTATGAGTTTCATTATGATCATATCTCATGGATATCTTATGTTAATGATTACCAAGTTTCATACATATACATATAACATGATTCATAAATATTCCTAGGTATCAACAATATAATAGAGTATCACATCACTTAACTCAACGAAACCCAGATGGGCGTAGTTGACCACTTTATTAAACATTCCAAGAGTGTCAAGTGAGGGGACATCAAGCCTCAATTCTTCACCAAGTTGATTTCTGTATAGTGCATTCTAGGACTTTCGACCCAAGGGAACTTCATCACGTCCCCCTATTTACCTTTTAAGGTATTCATGCTTAAGGACGTAATCGCTACTCTTTTTATGTCTTACCATTTCTCTTATAACCATTCATTATGTTTAGAGCGTATTTCATAACCATGTTTCTCAAATTAAATCAGCACATGCTAAATCAATTTAATTTCGCTGTATAATACATGATGAGTTCCATATTATTGTGTCATAAATAATATCTATATACGAACAAAGAATAATATACATATCTTCCAATGCAAAGAATCAATTTTAATCAAGCAAAACCTCACAAAAGATGAGTAATAGAATCCTTACCTCTTTTTAAATAATCCACTAATAACTTCTAGCTTACAAAATTAGGTTCACCAACGTAAGCTCCAAGTACATCGTTATTGTAGAGGTATAAAAATAACCATACTTAACTTAAATCCTAATCTATAATTATGTTAATTTATTTTATTAGTATGTCATCAAAATATTATAATATTACAAAACTTCAGTTTTGAATTAAAACAGAAAAACAGAAAATTTAGCTCATTGTTGAACTTAAATCAAATCTGTCTAGACAAAATTATAATTCTCTTCAAATCATATATTAAGTTCCATACATACATCTCCAACATTTGTAAGAGATCATACTGTCAATAATACAAAGGCAGCAAGAAAAATATAATAAAATGAATATACATGCGTGTATTTCAAAACTCTTCCTTCAATATATATATATATATGAGTATATGTATGTATAAATATACTTCTGTCATTAAGTTGAAAACGTTTAGGTTTTAACATTTTATAAAAATATTAAGTCAAGCCCCTATTCAACCTTATTAAGACTTGAAGATTGATATTCAAGTCATTAATAGTAAAAAAAAGGCCCTTTTTAAAACATTAACATACTCAATTAATTTCAAAATAAGTTTTAATATTAAATACCAAAAATCTAACTGAACACATAAAACCATTATATATATATACATATAAATCTGAGATTTGACAATGAAATTTAAAGTATAAATATAATCAAAAGTTGTAAAACTAAAAGTTTCAATGAGAAAATCAGACCTAAGATTAGATCGTTCCAAACTATTTCTGGATAGAGATTTTCCCAAAGCTTCACCAAATTTTCTTGAATCTATGATAGGAATTGGCTTTTGGTGCTATATATTTGAGTTTCTAAAGAAATAAAAGAACTAAATAAGTCTCTTTGCTGTAGGAAAGAAACAAATAAGACAAGGAAAACAGAAGAGATAAATTTACATATGCAAGAGAGAGAGAAGCAACAAATAAAAAGAAGAAACAAGAAAGAAGGGGACAAAGGGGAGGTTAGAAGCACAGATGTCAATGTCTCCTTCGGAGACTTTTGCCACATAATGTCAGTATGGTATTTTTGTAAATAACTTGAATAGCAAAGACTTTTAAGAATTTTTTAAATACAACAAAAATTCAAATTGACACTTTTTATACATTAAATTTTATACATTTATACCTGTTAAAATAACTAGTGTTACAATCACTAACTCGGAGATCTTCAATTTCGAATATAGACATAATTTGACTGTTTTACTTTTCTCAGGTATTATCCTTTAAAAGAAGTTCTGGAATATACCGAGATTATATGGACCGAGATCCGTCTCGGGCCTTCCTGGGCTCAATATCCGACTTGGACCTTTGACTCGACCACATATAACAAAAATAAAAAATAAAGGGCAATAAGATAAAAACACCTAATTTTTGACCTAGTAGTCAATTTTCAGGTCCATTTCCTCATGAGTCTCAGCAGCCAACAAAAAGACCAAATATATAGCCACCTTGAATTAACAAAGATGAATTTTTCCTCACATAGCCACGTAGCAAATTCATACCCCAAATGACATTTATTTTCTTTTTTATAAGACTTCTCCCAAATGACTTGAACAATAAGCTTGACCTTTCCAATTGCCAAGAAGCATTTTAGAATATGCCAAGAAAATGGGACAACATGAAGAAACCAAACTATCATATTACTTTTTTTTTTTTCTCTGGTCAAAAGATTTTGTGCTTGCTCACCAAGCAAGCCATTAAATATCTCTCTGCCTATATATACACAGAATCTCATTTCCTTTCTCATTATTCTGAAATAACTCGCTCCTTTAGTTCCTCATTTCTTTCCAATATATTTGCAACTAGTTCCACTTGATCATCAACAAGAAATTAGACAAGGAAGATCATTGTACAACATAATGGGTCTTTTCTCAGCCTTGTTCAATTGCTTTTTGCCTTCGTCATCACCGTCGTCGTCTTCTCGGGTGTCCGATCACATAGAAAGTACTACATGTGAGAAGAAAATGGCATCTAATAATTTGAAGAAAAGCAAGAACAAGACTTCCAAGCCTTCAAAAGCTCCTATTGTCGTTTCTTACTTCCCAGTCAATTCAAATCCCTCTCGCTTATAGAAGAGTGAGAAATATTGGAAGGTGAACTTGTGGAATTAGAAGATATGCATGTTCTTGAGGATATGTTGTCCTTGAGCTCTTGCGATTAGTGAAATTAATGTACTATTATATGTGTTTTTTTTTTTTTTTTGGTTTTCTCATTCATGTACTTTGTTTTATTTATTTTTCAATTATTTTCTCCTTATTTTTTGTTTATTTTTTCTTGTTATTCGAGTTTTGATCTATTAATTTTAGATTACGAGGAGCGATCGGTGTTTAGACGAGTGATTCCGACCGTCTAGTGATCGGTGTTGTCAAATGACTGTTAATCAACCCAGGTCACCACAAAATCGTCCAAATTATAAGTAGTCTTGCTACATATGGTTGCAGGTGACCTTTCGTCATCCACCAAGTGACTATCAACTTGTCTAATGATGCACTTGCAAAGTGAGGAACTGTCACCATAGAGTTACCGCTGGTCACTCCCCAAGTAACTCCAACATCAATCCCGTCGGTTGACGTCACCGACTTGGTACTCCATGACCGGCTCTAGCTACGGCGGTGACACTAAAACTAGAGAATGTAATTAAAAAAATTTCAAACAAGGGTATTTTTGTATTTGCAAAAAAAAAAAAAAAAAAAAAAGAAACTAATAGGGTTGAAATTTGATACAAAATGCCCCAATGGACAACCAAAATAGAGCTGAAATTCATTGTAATTTACTCAAAAAGTATCTTTTAAAGTATCCATAACACACTAGCCTGTGGCCTTTGTAGTCGTATCTCTTCCCTGCAATGATTTTTACATTATTGAGAATGTGAAAAGACTGAGGACCAAATCTTTTGCTTATATATATTATTCCGTATACCAAAGAAAACACTAAGATATGGTCAATTTAAGATCCAAATAGTGACATGAGAACCTGTAAGTCTCCAAAAAGGTAAAGGCCAAAACATGGATTATTGAGTTCAGCTATATTGAGTGGTTTCGTTTGTATGTGAAACACTCACGTGAATCCAGTCCCTTCATTTTGTAATATAGAAATTAATCATTAAACCACTTTTCATGCCATGTGACTATATGAACGTGAAAGATTAGTGAAAAAAAAAGAACCTGCCAAGTCTTGGCAGCCAAGAAAATCTATGCCCATAATTGTTTGTGAGTGGTCTTCTGTCTTCTCTCTTTTTTTTATATCAGCAACAGCTTGAAACATGTCCAATCTTGCTTCTCAAACATGTTCTCGTTCCTCCTGAATCAATAATTCATTCAATTCAGAGTATCTGAGACCATGTAGTCTTTTCACTAGCACATTTGATGAGACTAAAATGTCGCACTCCTCGTTAAAAAGTAGAGTCTGTCTATTGGGCCTTTGATGAATATTTTTGTAAGTTACTAGGGATCTTATTTTTATGTTAATGTCGGCCACCTCTTTCTTGAACTTTTTTTCGAACAAAAATTCATTTGGTTAACATATTTGAACTAAAAATTTGAACAGAAATTTAAAATTTTTGTAAGAGAAAAACAATAGCGAAATAGTTCGAATTGTAATTTAAACCTACGAACAAACGGCCAAAAAACTTAATAATTCACTTCATCTCTTTTCTCTCCCCCCATCATTATGAAATCCTAGTTGGTTTTATATATATTATTGGAGCTTACACCATAATTTCCTCCATAAAGGGGAAGTTTTCTACTTTCTAACTGTTGATGAAGATAATGAGATCTTTGGGCATCATTTTCGTCTGCCTCCTACTGGCACTTGTATATCTTTCTTCCCAAAAGATTGGCTCTTCTTTATCTTCTCCAAATTTTCTCCCGAAAGCAAGACAGCCTTCGAGAAAATTACGCGTTTCGTCGCCCACTCGGGTTCATGAATACCGAGAGCTCGAGGTAGGTTGTGTAGTTTAACTTCCAGAGATATGTTCTGTTTCAAAAACTTCAATCTTTTGGAACTTTAATTTCGTTCTCTTGTTCTAGTTTTTTCTGTTAAAATCACAAGTTGGTCTGCTTTGATGCAGGCTGCTGATGAAGGCTTGAACACATCAACATCTGAAGAAATCTCAACAGAAATCAAACATGAAAGCAGTGGTGAAAACATAGATGAAAATGTTTATCACATTGATTATCATGGGGTGACAACTCATCCAACTCCAACACCTAGACATCCCACACCATAGAATGTAAACTTGGGCTTCCAGAAGGAAAGTTCTTTTAGCCTTTTTTAAAGAAAATATTTACTAAGAGGTAGAGGTACTTACTATAATTTCTAATAAAAAAAAAAACAACAATAACATATATGTAACGAATGAGATATATTTGATAAATATTGTTTGCCATGTCTCTGAAGAATCCTATTCTGTATTCATGATTCCTTTTAGCTCATAAGAAATGCTTTTTGAGGCACCAAAATTTCTTTGTATGCAACATGATGCAAGTAATGTAGTAAAAATGCATAAAAGTAAGACACCAATACACTTTTAGTACCTAAAAGAAGTTCAATTTTCTTTTATTTTGAACTTCTGCTTCTACTACTCCTTATAGCTACAAGTAAAGAGTCTTCCAAGAATATGGCCAACCCAAACAAAGACCAAATTAGCAGAAAAACGTGACATGTAAAAGTGATGGTTCATGATTGGCAATGGAGTGAAATTATTCCATTCGTATATTGTTTTCTTACCTTTCTGTGCTTCTAAAGCAACATCCTGCAGCTCTGCTGTACATCCTCAAATAATATCTCACCACAAAACCTAGATTTTACCTGCATGAAGGCCGCTTCCACGTCGCATTTGTATCGAACCGATGATTGTAACAGTTCCCCGGTTCCTCTAAAGGGAATATTCCAATCAAGTCTTTCAAAATTTTCGAAATTTCGTGCGCTGAAAGGGTTCTTCATTTTCCCGAGTTGTGATTTCCACATTCCTCAAGGCTTCTTTTGAGAACCTTGATTCGGGATCTACTTTTTCAATTAAATGGCAGAACATCTTTCGTTGGTTGACGTCAAGCCAATTATCGGAACACGATGGTGGAGAAGTTGCAGCAACCAAACAAGCTTTTATAAAGATGGTATCAGAACCGCCAATCGGGCTAATAGCAACATGCAGCAAAGTCACAGCTATATCGAAAACAATTCCGGCGGAACATTCGGAACCAAAACAATTCCGTTCTTGACTCTGGTTCCCATAACAGAGTGCAACATGGACAAATCCTTCCAACCTGTGTGTCAAAGATAAAAGACAGTATTTTCTTTCATAAAAATTAAATTTTATCATGTCTATGGTACAAAATACGGTGATCCAAACATCAAACATCGTATAACATTTCAACCGAATTTTACAGACTTAACCTTTTCACTCTAGATATTCTAATCTCGACACTGTTTGGTTGGAGTAAGAGAAAAAACAACAGCTAGAAAGACAGATAAAAAGTTGGAATCATGGAAAGCAACATTAATTAAATGTGAATTTGTACAATTACTGTTTTAGTCATCAACTTGTATCATTTCACTTTGAAAATGAAGACAAAAAAGTAATTTCGCTCATGACTAATTCGGTTTCAAGGTGTCCACTCAAAAGTCCATCCATCATCTGAAGGATTAAAATTGTGGGGCCCACCACATCTTTTACCCACGTCATATTCTTTGCCTTCCTCTCCTTCGTGCTAAACAAGTTACCCTATCATTCCCCGGCTAATAACCCTTTCCTTGAGCCCGTTCTCCCTCTTTTCTATCTTGCCAAACATGGTGTAATCCTCGGAAGCAATATTATTACGAGTTCAAAATTACGAAATACTGTTCTGATTAAAATTGAGACCGTTTCATGGGTGTTAGAAAGTCGATTTCAACTGTTTTTAGACATTGACAGCAAGTTTCTATTAAGAATCTTGATTGTAGCAATCATTGATGCTTATTTCACAATAACATCAAACAAAGGTCACGTCCATGAATCCACTTTTCAAGAGACATGAGGTGCAAAAAAAAGTTGACTTTTGGTCTCCTAAAATTATTATTTTGCTCGAGATATTTGCAGCATCTCACATGTGTTATGTAGGGCCAGTAATTTCAGACATACATGATGATACAATACAAAAATGACACGATATATATGGTTTGAATCATATATTTATTAATTGTATCATAAATAGGTGGGTACAAATAACACGAAAATAAACAGGTTGTATTCGTATTAACATGCTAAACACGTCTTTACACTTTTAATTAAACAGGCCGCAAACGTGTTGACACAGCACGACACGACTCACCCATTTGTAACACATTTAAACTTAAAAATAAAAATATTTGAAATATTTATAGTAGATTAGTATTAATTAGATATTGTGTTTTTGTTAATTTTATTTATTGGCTTTTTTTAAAAATATATATTTTTTTAATTTTTAGTTAATTGGGTCATAAACGTGTCATATGCGTGTTGTTATCGTGTCAACCCGTCACGGCATATTTAATAATCGTATTAATCATGTCGTGTCGTGCCGTGTTAGGCGTATCATAGGTGTGTCGTGTTCGTGTTTGCATTTCTGGCACGTTTATTAACCGTATTGTGTTCGTGTTTGGGCTAAACGTATCGTGTTGTAAACGTGCCGACACGAACACGATTATTGTCACCTTTAGTGTTATGGAGTTCCCATCCTCACCATTTTGGATCCCCAAAATTGGTTTTTTATACGAGGAAGAGTAATCGTACATGCGGTTTTAAAGCGTAATAACCAAATATAGTTCAAATAACAAGGTGTTTGACATAATCGTTAAAACTATTAATCAAAACAGTAACATATGAGAGTTTTATACTATAACAACTTTTTTCTTTTTACTAGAGCATGTAAGAGCTTTATACTATTCCTAACTATAAAGTTGGTTAGGACCAACTTTACCACAAAAAGACTATTTAGGGCGTCTGGGAACTAGTTAAATATACTATTCCTAACTATAAAGTTGGTCTAACCAACTTTATCACAAAAAGACTATTTAGGGCGTCTAAGAACTAGTTTAAATGAAGAGCTTAAATCAAAGTCGGTTCAAGGTTCAATTTTTGCGGAAAAAAAAACGTTGTAGTAAAAATTAGTTTTTGCTATAATTTTGTGTTTTAAACTAGGTTCCAAACACCTTACAGAACAGCTATACAGACACACAAGCACACACCCATATATATTAAAATATATATAGAGAGAGAGACTGAAGAACACAGAGAGACTGCAAAAGATGTATATCAAAGGGGGAAAAAATAACATTAAATCAACAAAATAAAAATAAAATAAGGATTCCACTCTCTTGCGTATTAACCATAAAATCAGACCACAGTAGGGTCTTTAAAGCTCAATGCATTATGGGCAATCTTCATTTAGGATAAATATCATTTTCATGGGGGGTACTAATATTAGACTTAGTCGTCAAATCTGTACACATTAGAATATCTTGAAACTCGCCGTGATTACAGGTCTCATTTGTTTTATGCACACAATCATGCACTTCTTTACCATTTTCTGAGGTTGTCACCATAAGGATTAGTCTTCAAATTAAACCAAAAAAAAAAAAAAATCGGCAGAAATAAATAAATAAATATACACATATCATAATGATATAATCCATGACAGACATGACTTACACCCATTCTACCAAAATTTTTCCCGCTTCAAGACAACATGACTAGCATATCAGTAATATCCATATTACCATCCTAATATGTTAGATGGAGTACACCATTGGAAAGTTTGACTGCCCTTCAAATGATAAAATCAAGAAGTTGAAAAAATAAAATAAAAATCTATTTGCTGACAGATTCTCTCATGAAATGAAAGCATCGGTGGGTAATGTGTTGTATTCTAATGAAGATTGTCATCAATGGGCTACGACTGGTGGAAATGAGAGGAAGAAATTTGTGGTTACATTTTTTTTTCTTAATTAACTCCGCATATCTAGGCCTGTTTAAGCACCTGACTAATCCTAGGGTGCGTGTAAACCATCATTTAAACACATTGGTACAAACTAAAGGAGGTGGCTCCAAGGAGAATCAAACCCAAGACCTCTACTTTAAGGTGAGAAATTTAAGACCACCTCCAACCTATTATATTACTTCAAAATAGAGTTGTTTTTGCACTAAAACAGTCATTCGCACCGAATTTTATCTTCATGCCCAACCCATAACTTCAAATATTACTCTAAAAAGAATATTTTCTGTATCTTTCTTTTTATTAATTCCAAATAATTATCTATTTCGCCCACTATCTTAATCCAATGAAGTATTCCAATCAAGAAGTAGGATATACAAAAAATTGAGCTTAAAATGGTGGAAATGAGAGAACTCGTGGTTATACGACTTGATAATGGAAATACGTTGCCATATTCCACACATTGCTTTGTCCAACTTTAACCTATTAAGAAACAAGCAATTTGAACACCAAAAATGGCATTGGATATTCATTTATTGTGCCACCAAACAAACTTGCCCTTCGGGTGCCTATAGAGGCATCTGACTATTTTCGTTTTACGTAGCCAAAATGTAGGCATTGTCCAACTATCTCAAGCTCAATTAACCTCCGGGAAAGGGGGAAAAAATGTGTCCCACGAAGCCTAAAATGGCAAGCCCAGTACCAGCACCAGCAGCTTTAGATCAAATCGCATTCTGTTGCATACCATTGCAGGGACATATGAGAACTTATAAACTATCAGAGGCATCATATGATCGGACAAAAATGCTTGTGGTGCCGGGCAGCGCTGATATCTATTAACATGGTTCAGAGTACAGACCGTGATTTTGACATACTGCATCTACGATGACATGGATGGTGTTTAGCCAACGAGTGATGTCCAGGTCAACAGATATGTGTGCGATGATAATAGGAGATATGTTTTTAAATTAACTGGATGCAAAGTACAGGATATCCTATCATAAAGACTACTGCCTTATAAATTCTTAATAAAAGTAATAACATGCATGACAATGACTCTAGGAAGAGAAAATATAACATTTCTCATGGTCATAACACTGAACGAAATAAAGTATAATTTAAAAAAAAATGGCATTAGATGCAATTTATTGGGGAAATAAAAAGGATATCAGAGTTTAATCTTTACTTATTCAAAAGAAGGCTCAACCTCAATTCCAAAAGTAAGAGCAAGGAATATCCAGAAGAAGTGGGGCTCGTTTCATTACATGCCTCATGAAGAAAGCCTCCGGGAATATACAGTATATCACCTTGCCTCAACGTTAACAGTTCGCATCCGGATACCGAACTGTCAACTTCAGCACATGATGGGTTATCAAGAGGATCATACAAGCAAGGTAAATGCACAATTGACTGCGAGAAGACTTTCCATTTCTTAGTCCCAAAAAGCTGGCATACAGACACACAATGATCATCGTAGTGGCGAGCCATGCCTTGAGAATTCGGGGATGTCAAGTACATATTGGCACCTACAGATGGCTGACCAAACAGAGATGCTAATCCATCTACAAAGACAGCAATTTTTTTAAATCAAAACTCCATACCACGTAAAGCAACCGTGTAACCCTCTCTAAATGCTTCTTCACATTCCAAAATATCATCCATATTAAAAATGTGATAATCCTCTGCAGGAGAAGAATCCAAACGAAAGGAAAGAAATGCTCTTCTTCTTTCAAATGCCCTTTTGTTCTTAGAACCCGCAGGTCTTGTTGGTAGATTATGGGACAACCCAGATCGCCTCGTTCAGGAAACTTAGGATGTCGAGTTCATCTGAAGCAATAGGAAGACAAGAAACCATATTCTGAAGGATAGAGGAAAGAAAAGAAGTGAATGTTTCAGTGGTGTTCAGAGATTGCAAAAATGGGTTAAAAATATCATCCCTCTCAAATGAAGTCCCAGAAAGTCTCCCCACAAGAGAGGGTGAAACCTCCCAAAGATTTAATATGAAGTCTTCGAAATCAGAATTGCTCTGACCAAAAATACCTCTTTGAACCATGTCCAATGGCAAAGGCACAAAAAGTTGATCATCACCAACGGAAAGCCTAAAAATGCTTTCTGCCAAAGCCTCAATTCTAACGTTGCTAATTTTAAACCCCCCCTCTTCTTGGGTGCAATTCGTAGTGTTGTGAAGTAACATTTTTCTATGCAGTTGTGCCCACATATCGGTTAGAGAGGCCAAGAACACTTTGGATAGTTTTCTTGGGATATTTTGTAATTGCTCAATGTTGCAGGCATTAATCAAAATAATAGCTGCCCTAAGAAGTGAAGCTGGAAGTTCATCACCTTTAAATCCTATATTTGGATAGGAAACACTTCCACTCTCCACGGTGTATAGAGATACTGAAATTGTTGAAGAATTAAGACGTTGAAAGAAGCAAAAACTAAGGAATGTAAGGTTAATTCGTCCAAAATTACAATTCAAAATGTAAAAACAACTATATTAGAAATATATTGCAGTACCAATAAAGATAGAAAACAAATCAAGAAGCACAAAAATTTTCAATAATTACCTTTCTCATGACTTTTACTCTTAGACTGAAATTTATTTGCACGAGAAAAAAAAATCAACATTTAACATAATGAAAAGTTGAGAATACCAACATCATCAAGTTTGAATGATTGTACATTATGTAAAGATAATGTGACTGACTTTCACAAAAGTTCCCAAGTCCTATTTTTATTCTTATCTGAGGGAGCAAAAGGGGTGATGAGGAAGATTTGCCAAAACCTAACAAAGAAATAGCAAATGTTCTCTGGTTTAGCACATATTCGTACCAACTGCCCCACCTGCAATTACAACACCTATAACTACCTGATAAGACTATACTTTTCTGTCTCAGTTTGAACTGAAAATTCAAAATGTCTTTACAAAAATAGTGTGAGAGTTTCATCAAACATTCCTCCTATCATCCTTCTGCCTCATTGTTTTTATCTTTATAAATTTTATTTTGTTTCTTTAACTCTTTTAGTATCATGTTGATTATTAAGTTCAAACTTGAAAAAACCATCAATAAGAGTCAACCCTCCAATGTGTTTGAAGAGAACCCCATGCTTTGTTGCTTCATTTTCAATTAGCCAGATATTCATCATATGCAGAGTAAGAAAAAAAAAAACGTTCTTATGGGCAATAATTTGCTTCCCCTAAAAGCTAATTTTAAGGATAAGGCTGTGACAGGTTCTCGTGGGCATGTCCTAAAAGTTCATATTAACGTTTCAAGGTTCTTCTTTTCTTCTCCCATTTACTTATCTAGGAAGCAAATATCTGGAAAGTTGACACTTTGCATACAGTTACCCCTTACGAACCGTTTTGACTTCATTTGTTTTTTTATTCTCATATTAGTCATCCTCTTGTTTTTAGTCTTGGGTAATTTTTCTAATTCTATGATTGTAATTTGTATCTATTTAGAGTCAATTCACAGTGCTCCTTACTAGTTAATCCTATCTTTTTTCATAGTCTGTAGGCCCAGATACATCGTCGAATCACGTCAAACCTGTGCGCCTTCTTCTCTATGTTTTCTTATCAAATTGTATTAGTAAAAATAAAGGAGCACAAGCAAAAGAAAAAAAAAAACTTTCAAAACACTCACATAAGAGTCTCAAGCGCTCAGAAACTCAGCAGACGTTGACGTGCAACAGAACTAATGCACAAATTCAAAACCGCATTACAAGCAGCTGTGGAAACTCTCCTGTTGGAGCACCCTAAAGCCAAGACCAAACTCCTCATGGTTTCATCCTCAGAAGCGACTCGCTCGTTCACCTCCAATGGCACCAGAGCCGCCACCCCGACAATCTCCGTGCCGCGAGACGCAACACTAGAAAACCTGCAATCCAAAAAAAAAAAAAAAAAAGGTTTTATCTATGGAAACCAAACGTTTGATAAAATGTCGGAGAGAGACTAGAGAGAGAAATACTTGGAACGCAAAAGGGTAGGAAGAAGAGAGACACTGGGGGAGATTGGCGGGTCTTGATCGAGTTTTAGAGAGAGAAGGAGTTTGTCTAAGCATTTCTTGTTTAGGGGAAGGAGGGATTTTTTGGGGTGTTTGTGGAATGTATGGAGGGATGATATTAAGATGCCAAAAATCGCGTCGAAGTTAGAGTTGGAATTTGATTGGAGACGAGAGTTATGAGAATCGAATGTTTCTGGTTTTCTTTTTCTGGTTTTTCTCTTACTTGGGTTTCCTTGCTTCTCCATTTCTGCTTTCTTCCTGATTTTGTCGGGTGTAAAGTGTAAATTGCTTAAGCAGAAACTAGTTTAGGCGTTGAGCACAACTTATTTGTCTCGTACGCCCCACGTAAGCTTTCGAGTAGGAATATGCTTACGTAAGAAAAGTGTTTGATCACTTGTAATAGGGTCCTTCCCGCCGTTGGTCTTCTACCGACGGTGCTAACCGCGTCAAAGTCACTTATTTGAAACAGAAAAGGGGTTGGTAATTTTTTCAAGTCTTTTAGGATAAAAACTTTACAACTTGACTGCAAAATTTTGTAATTATATTTTATCATAAAATACCTAGATTTATGAAATAATTTTTTTAAACCGTAATAATAATTTCTTAAAATATTTTATTTTAAAACATTTCTTAAGTTAAGATAAGACTTTTAAAAATTTTCTCAAATTAAATAGCATTATAATTTTTTTGACTTGAAATTTACGCATATTTGTCACGATGACTGTTACAACGTAATAATCTTAAAATTTTCTAAACTGAAGTTGTATTACTATAACCTCAATATTCTAAACATATTTGTGTAATATCATCTGAACATGTATGCGTACAGCGTACATAATTTAATATAATCATACTACGAGTATCCATTTCCATCTCCACTATTCATCCATTGTTCATCACTGTCCATCAAACACTACTGATAGGTTTCTTATCTACAATATAAACATATTTGAATGAGCTTTCAGTCAACAAGAAGGAAATTATACTCGTAAAACATAATTGAAAATATTTAATAAAAACATGCATAAACCTTTTATGCTTGCTTATGAATGTATTTTATGCTTTATTATAAAAAGTCTTGTCTTGTAAATGGGTCTGAGTATTCCTACTGATTGCACACAATACTTGAGAGGTTAGTGTTTGTCAAGTGTCCCACGACTCTAAGATCATAGTCTTAAACTTAATGCCTCCACATAGGTTGGGAAGTCTTAAATCCTTACCACAGGTCGAGAGGTTGGTACGACACTCGTAACTTATCTTATTGTGTGTATATAGTATGACATGCTATTACATAGCATTACACACATAGAACATAACCGTACTTAACATAAGGTGAGTATGCGGTATAATTTAATATTGCATAACATCACACATAACATAAGCATGGCATGACATAAATATAAATCATGTATAGAGCATAACTTAACATGGCATATCATAATGTGAAATAATACAGTATGATGTGTCATAACATAACATGACAATATATATCATCACATAGCATGGCCTAATATATCACTAATCATCCATTTCATCATTTTATAAATCATAATAAAAACATTCTAGTTTGAAAATAGTAGTTTTTATAGTATAGGTGATATTCCTACTTACCTATATTCTGAGTTAAACGGTTCTAGTTGTATCTCGTTAGTCCTGTAATCTAGGAAGCATCCTTGAGAAAGGTCATAGAGGGCCTTTGGATAGCTTCATGATTGTTGGAGATCGTCATAACTCGCGGAGATTCCTTCTGGACTCTATTCCTTTAGTCTACTTCGTCTCTATTTACGCATAGTTGGTACCAAATGATTTCTAACAGAGTAAACTGACTTAAATGGAGGGTACCATTGCCCCAAAATGTCAAAACGAGTCGAGAACTATACTCGAATCGCCAATCGGAGGTCGGGAAGGCAACTTTCTGTTTTCAAATTTTTGATCAACCATTGACCAATATTGACCATCTTTAACCAGCATTAACAGGGCTCCATTGGCTGCTAAGCTTGTCACAACTTGAAGTGCTAGTGACTAAAATGAATGATATTTTAAAGATTTTGGTAAGTATAAAAATTTAAAAATTGCAGTTGGGCTCGTAAAAAGTTGGAAATAAATCAAAATTGCTTTGGAATCTCCAAAATTAAGAAAAAAAAATTAAAAATATAAATCCAAAGCTTAAATAATTATAAATATTGAAAATAAAATAATTTTGACTTAACAAACAAACTACAGTTGTGTAGCTTTAATTAAAATCAAAATTTACTTAACCAAACAAAAAGGTTGTAAATAGCCAATGATTTGCTAGGAAGGATCACTTCACATGACTTCTATGTACCAAAACTCTAAAAATTAAGAGTTCAAAATTATAGAATGAATATACCAATGTAATGGCGGGGATTGTTGACGATGGCCCTAGACAGCAAGTAACTTGAAAGGAAGAGGAGGAGGGTAAGCATACAGTGCCCAATAGAAAGTCCATTACACACCTTTTAGTTTTCTTATTATTATAATATAAAAAATAACAACTATAATAGCAATAATATTATTAAGAGTTCTACAAGACTCATAATTAACTGCAATAAGAATAATAAATAAATCCATCAAATTTGCATTCAATTCTACCAACTTAAACATCAACATAAGCTAGTTACTATAATTTAAGGGGGCGTTTAATATGTAGTAATCTTGAGGGTGAGAATAGAAATCTACAAGATTACCACATTTGGTACAAGAATCTCACATTTTCTTCTATGATGATGATGATAAAAGAACAATATAAAATAATATAAAAACTATTAAATATTTATAATATTATCAGAACTTAATATTATTATTTAATGTTAATTTAATATAAAATAATAATATATTATAGGGAATTATATTTTGATTATTATTTATATTCGTATTCATATCCATATATTATATATTATATATTATTTACCATAAAAAATATATTATATATATATAATATTTTAGCATAATTATACTATTATTAAAATAATAATTTGATGATAAAGATAATAATAACATTAACAATAATAATAAAATATATATAATACATTACATATACAATATTTAATTAATATATGATTATTAATTAATACCAGTATATAATATATATAAATACTATAATATAAAATAAAATAAAAATAATTTAATACTATTTATTATATAATATAAATATAAATATTATATTAATATAAAATAAAAATAATTTAATAATAAGGATATAATAACATTAATAATAATATTAACAATAATAATAAAAATATAATAGCATAATATCAATATGAATAGTATAATAGTGATATTCATGATAATATCAATATTAAATTATATTAATCCTATTATAATAATAATAATAAATATAAAAGATAATTAACAACATATAATATTTTTTATAACAATATTTT
>CAMOHE010028944.1:0-14652 GCA_946598075.1 Artocarpus hirsutus | reverse complement strand
TTGCAAATGGAAGACGCCAAGAAAGAAAAGAAATTTTTATGAAATAAATTATGTTTATAAATTTTGAATTTTAAGGATTTAAATTAAGTTTTATAATTTTGAGAATGTTTATTTGATGGACTTTTATTATAAATTTTCTTCCGCATTAAAACTGTATTTAAACAAATTTTATTTTAATCGTTAGGACTGCCGATCGAGTCCAACCTACTGAAGTATGTATGCAAATTTTATTAATATTTAAAGGATATTTATAATCAAGTAATTTAAAAAAATGGATTAAATTATTATATAATGATTAAGTTATTTAAATAATAATAATAATAATAATAATAATAATAAAATGTATTTGACCATGAGTTTTTATGACTTTATTATTTTAGTGAGATAAACTATTTAAGGAAATGTTTATAAACAAGTAATATATTAATGTATATTCATATGTATATATATATATAAAAAAATTCATGGATCCTGGGTTATGTTTTCAATTTATCTTTTTAATTAAATAGTTTATCTTATAAATAAAAGTATTACGAAAAAAAGGTAACGTCATCTATAACGTCCGTAATAGGGGGCATTACATTACATACCTCATAAATTAGCCATCCTAATGCAAGCATGCGAAAAAAAATGCAACTAAGAAAACACATACTTAAGATTACAACATTGGACCACAATTGAATATGTTTCAAGAGAAAACTCCTTAACTCAGCCATCTCAACTCTAGATAATATTAATCTTAAAGTTTTACAAATAGAACACCAATTTTTTTTTATCTAGTCCCATTTTAAACAAAAACCCAACAATTAGACAAATAAAGAAAAATAGACACAAAATTGAGAAAAATTTGACATAACCCTCTCCCCCAACCAAATTAAACACTGTCCCCAATGTTTTGAAAAGATTGCAAAGAGAACCAATACCTAAATAAAAGCATTTATTCAAGAAACAAACAAACAAACATAAACAAAAATGAATATGTTGTAGGTAAAATTAAAGATTAAATAAGTTTGAGCTGGAGAATCAAATCTAGAGACCGCTTTTGGCTACCCTCTTTCTATTCCATATTAGAAATTGCAGTGTCTATCTTAGAAGTGATAACCTGCATCTTATCAATTAATTCCTTAGCAATTAGAGCGAAGATAAAAATCTTCCTTTTTAACTTAACTAGAAATTTTTGTTCCATAGCATGATCAGGAAAACTTAACAAATTGCCAAAGTAATTATTTGCATTTAACAGATTGATAGTTTTAGAATAGATGCCTAAAAGTTTCTAGCTTGCTACAACAAACAATTCTTCTACAGTTTATGGACCTCCTAGTAAGATAATGAAAGCATCAGATACATCATAGCATTAGTACGTTGAGGGATGTTTAAGGCTCTTATCTTAGTTTCTATAGATTCACCATGAAGATGATTATGTGCAAGAATACCAAAGATAATACCCAAAATTCCAGTGGCTCCAACTCTAGCTTCGTCTACAATTGTACCCATTAAACCTAGACTACCTCCTCCATACACTAAGTTTATTTTTCTTTTATCCAAGACCTCATGACCAAAATGAAATACATCTTCTGAATAAACTTGACCTTTTCTTGGACTAGAACCATAAAACAACTATACGTTTTGAAATTTCTAAGTTATTTGAGAGAATGATTCCATAATGGTTACTAAGACTAAGACTCTTTTTTTAGACTTTTAGGGTATGTTTGTTTCGTGCATTCTTTGAACTCAATGGACTAAAATCTGAATTCAAGTTTCAAGAATCCTTCGGATCAGCATTTGTTTCCCCCAAAATCTAAATCATTTGTGTATCAAGAATTCAAGTTTTTAGAGTTCTTATTCCCCCTTAAACTTTTGATATTAGATACCTTTGCTACAGTAAAAACTAAAATTCTCTCTCCTATATTTGAGGAAAAAAAATTATAACTTATTCATTTGATATCCAATTGAAATGATTCTTTTTTTACTATATTCATAATGAAGAGAGGAATAAATCAAGATCGATGTTGCATATTTTTTAAAATCATTAACATTAACATTTTTTTAGATTTATTAATAAATCAAAAACTATCTTCACTACCTCTCCAAACACAAATTTCAATTTTATTCCATACTCAAATTAAAACTTAAATGCACATCCAAACGTCAATTCGAATAACATTTCAAATCACTAACTCAAATTCTAACTCAAATTAAATCACTAATTTGAATCCATTTACCAAACGGACGCTTATATTTTTTTTTTAACTGACTCTATTTATACCGCTTTGACTAAGCCCTAATGCTGAATAGATTCTTATATATGATTGAATATGGACAAGGACAAAGGGTCAGGTGAAGACAGCTTGAGACCAGGTATACACAGTTGTGGACAAATGTGACATAACTGTAAAATTTTTAAAAAATAAAACCAAAATTTAAAAATTTACTGATAGCACTATTTAATTTTTTAAAAAACAATTACTATACAACTTTTTGACAAAATGGTACTGAATCTTAACAAGCAAGTCAAAGTTAAAAAAATATGACATGTAAAATATCCAACAAAGAAAAACGTTGCCTTTAGCAGGTAAGTTTGCATACAATAATAATATTAAAAACAAACATACACAATTATTTAACAAACATTATTAAGATCTAAAACAAACAAAACAACACAAGACACAAACAGACATACAATAATAATTTTAAGCATTTTGTTTCGTACTCGATGGGTCAAAAATCTGTTTCCCATCCAGTTTTCTTATAAACTGTAAGACATGGACTTTTTTGTCAAATTCTCGAGATGTTCACTCTGTGTGTGAAATTGTGGTCAAAGTTTAGAAATAGCCCCTATACGTATCAGCTATAATGCATCTCAAGAGTAGCTTGGAGATCTTCTAAGCTTTCCTTACTTAGTCCATTCTTGTAAAATTGTATTTTATCCTCTCTTTGTAAAAATCATGCCTATTGAATGGCATTTGCCCATAAAAGTTTGTCAAACACACTTGGGACTTCTAGATGCAATCTTATGAGCTCTCTTCTTCGCTGAACTCCAATTCCTACCATCCTAAAGTAATTGGGGAAACCATAATGCATGAGCACCAAAAGACAAGTGGACTTGTACTTTCTTTTGATTTCATTTTGAGAGAGAGAATAGAAGTATATTTTCAAGGGGGTCATTTTAGTATCCATGGTGAGAGATAAAGAAAGAAATTTGAGAGAGTGGAGATTAAAAGTGAGACTTAATCATAGAAAGCTTTTGAGTGGATTTTGAGAGTATAAGAGTATTGAGAAGATTTTGTGTGATTAAGAGAGAAAAGTTGAAAAAATTTTTGGGAAAAGGTATTTAAAGATCGAAGAACTTTAAAGGATTTCTACAAAATTTTCTGGGAAATTTTGAATGTTTAAAAGAGAAGGCAAAGAGAATTGAGTGTTTAAAGAGAGAAAAAGAAATTTAGAAAGAGTGATATGAGAATTCTGAGCTTTGATGTACAGTAAATAGTTAAATATGCAAAAGGGTTAGATACTATTTAAACATAGAAAAGGTTTATACATATGTGTGAAAACAAGGTAGCGCTTAATGTACAATGGGCTAAGTAGTCTAACAAGTTAGACTAGGTAATCTAAAAGGATGCATATGTTACCGTATTTTAATAGTCTACCTAAGTAACCTACCAGATTATCACACACTATTAAACAGTAAAAATTAATAAACAAATTTTATTTACAAAAATATTATTGTGTTTTAAATTTTTTATTTGTTTTTAAAATATTTTTCATTTTTTTAATGTTTAAATTTACAAAATTCTAAAAATCAGAAAAATTCATTTTTATTCATTTCATTAAAATGTGCCTCTATAAGTTGTTGATACAAATACTAACTTATCAAAGTGAGCTTAACCTTTGTTACTCAACAACTTTATTGAATTTTTAAAATAAATTTTCCAATTTTTAGAAAATTGCACATTAAAAATTAAATAAAAACAACATACAAAAACAAATATATTACAAAAGGGATAGTAAAGAGTCATCAAAGAGCGGCTTTCTTCTATCAAAAGCGTCAAAGGATACCACATATGGATCAATTGTGATTATGCCCTAAAGATTGGCAAAATATGAAACATTTAAGTTTGTGTGACTTGGACTCATTTAATAGGCTTGGTGGATCTAAAAGAACGATGCTAGAGATAGCGGGAAAGGTAAGGGCCACATAGGATCTTGGTACATGTAATCTTTGGTGAATTTTGATGGCAACATCATTTAAGAACCTAAGATAAAGGTAATGATTGTTCCTTTTTTATGGTCAAGTCATTTGTCTCTTCTTTACTTAGATCTTCTTCTTTAATCATCTCTAAGAATCATCTTCTAAGCCAAGCTCCTCAAAGTGGGCAGGTTCTAAATTTTCTTCTTCATTTTCTAACATTACCTTGACAAATTGTCTATGTTTTCTTAGGATTTCCAAACTCTCTTTATTTGAAGCATCGAATGAATTTTACGATTCAAAGGTTGACCTTAGAATTTTAGGTTGAGTGTCAAGCCAAGGTTCCAAAAAGTTTGAATTTTTTTCCTAACACAAATTGGTTTCAAAATTATTCATTCTCTAATAAGTATTCTTGACCATATCTTCCAACATGTAATAGGTTTCGTCCAAAGGTAATTGGTAAAAAGTGATAGATCTCTCTCTTCTTTTTATCCAATTTTTAGTTTGAGGACTTAATCCATCTAGGCAAATTCCTTACAAATGATCCCAACAAAGACCGTGGTAAGAAAACCTACCTAACAAATTGTTATATCACCACCAAGCACTATAAAGCAGTTTCAAGTGTTGTTAGAAAAAATTTACAATAATTTCTCTATGAATTTCCCAAAATATTTTTAATTTTTAATTTTTTTATGACTAGGGACATGCCTAAGTGAATAGTAACTATAAACAATAACCTGACACAAGTAGTAATACATGCAAGATTCTACGTGAACAGCAAATTTTTCTAAACCTGCAAAATAACAAATAATAACACAATAGATATGACAAATCATAAAAAGTTAGATTAGACAGTTAAGTAGTTAGAAAGTTAGCGTCAAACTCTCAAGAAAGAAAGTAGCACAAGGCTCCTAATCTTGTGACAAGAAAAATAAAAATAAGTGTAGAAAAATAAAAGAATTGTAGGAAAGAAAGGAGTTCAAGAACCCCCCTAACACCCCCACCCACCCACCCACCCCCCCACCCCCCCACCCGGTCTTGTAACTAAGATACGGAAAATAAAATTGTAGAAATTAAATAAAATAGTCATAAGAAGGAATACAAGGCTCGAAGGCCGTCCAGTCTATGACTTGAAAATAAAAATATGTACAGAAAAACAAATAATAACTAATATTCTTGAAAATTCACACACGCTAACATACTAATATTCTTTATAATCACATACACTAATATTGATTGATATTATAAACAAATAATAACTAGAAAATTAACAATGCACGTCCAATTAATCAAACTAACTTAAAATTAATAACTAAAAATAATTGTCAATCAATAACAAAAACTAATTACAGTAATTAATAACACAAAAACTAATACCAAGACTAAGTTACACTTAAACTAATTAAAAACACTAAAATTAGCTAAAGCGAATAAAAACAAAAACTAATTAAAACTAACAACCCTAAATAACAGAAGGTAATAAATTTCTTCCAAACATTTCTACAATGGAAATATACTTGTGGTCCTAAAACTAAGAAATCCAGATTGATAATGTTGGTATATAATAAATAGTAGCATTTTTAGTAGAATATGTTTGTGAAAATGTTTGGAGCAAAATTACCCGGAGGTGATGGTGGCGACGGCAAGACAACAACGGTGAAAAAGGTGAGGGTGAGGTGAGGCAATTGATGGTAATGAGACTTGTACGCTAGACGAGGCGATGAAAGTAGAGGACTCAAACACAACAGCAATGAAGGCAACGGTGAGGCAACGATTGTGGCATTGAGAGATTTTCAAATGGAGGGTTTGATTTTCGAAGAATGATGGTATTATTCTGAGGGTTTGATTTTCGGATAGCGTGTTTACGAAATTCTATTAGACGGTTTATTATTAAAACATCGATAAATGTTTAATGTTAGACGATAGTTTTTTAAAAAAAAAAAACCGTTGTCTAAAGTGTGGCATGAAAATCTAAAACATGAAGGTCTTTGTGTCACATTACTTATGACGATGGTTTCCTAAGAAACCTTCATCTAATTACCATCATGTAATGTACTATTTAGTAGTGAAAGAAACTTGGTGGTATATTTTTTATTAATAAAGTTAAAGTTAAACCATTCCTTAAGTCTTCTGTGGGATATATATAGTCTAAATCTCCAATTTGTAGAGTCTGATACATTAATAACTATCTAAACTATGAATCATATTTCTTCGTATTGTAATCAATTTAGACTTTTATTGTTAGGTATACCTAGTTTATTATCTCTTTTTTTTTTTTTTTTTTCTAGGAGCTAAGTTATGTATATAGACAAGCCAATAAGATTGCCCATTCTATAGCTGCTTATATTTGATGATGAGCTAATTTAGTTGGAAGAAACTCTATCCTTTATAGAATCTGTTATTGTGACTGACCTTTGTTCTTATTAATAATAACAATTTCTATTCTTAAAGGAAAAAAAAAAAAAAAAAAGAACGTTTTCAATACATGATGTAAATTATTCACAAGTCATTTTTTAACCAATCACCCACACATATGCAATACTAATGTCCCCAGATGTAGGATTTACATAACATTACATATAATTTTACATAGTGATATGTGATTAATTGATATTAATCCAATTATTATGACAATTCTTCAAACTTGAGGGAAAGGATTGAGCCTGGCCACAGGAAAACAAACTAAGGGCTTAGCCTTAGGAAGTGACAAACCAAACCCCTCTTCCATATCCACAACACCATTGCCATCCTCCCCAATCTTCCAATCAAAGCAATGAACCAACGTCGCTACCGTCGTTGGGACGACCAACAACGCGAGATTAACTCCGGGACACCCTCTCTTTCCACTCCCAAACGGCAACAGCTGAAAGTGCTCTCCCCTCACATCCAAATCTCTTTTATCCTTGCCGAGAAACCTCTCCGGCAAGAACTCGTGCGGGTTCTCCCAATGGTTGGGGTCTCGGTTAATAGCCCACGTGTTCAAGAAGAGCCGGGTGTGAGCCGGGACATGGTAGCCACTTATGGTGCAATCTTTAGAGGATTCCCTGGCAATGAAAGGGCCTCCAGGATGAAGCCGTAGGGTTTCTTTTACTACAGCTTGGATGTAGGGAAGGTTTGGGATGTCTGATTCTTGTACCAGTCTGTTGTTTCCTATGACTTGGTCTACTTCTTGCCTTGCTTTGGACATGGCGTTTGGGTGACTCATTAGCTCGGCAAGCGCCCATTCCATTGTAACTGATTGGGTTTCGGTCCCAGCACCAAAGATGTTCTGCGTACAAATATGTTGTGATCGAGATTGGTATATACTATGTATAATCCGATATATGTATGTATAGCTTTATAAAATTGGGCTGTGATCCAAGAGTCATACTTTGAGACAACAACTTATGTCAAGAACTCTTAATGCATTATTCTAATTAGATTGACTAAAAAAAATAAATAAAGCTAAGAAAACAGTAGCAGGCTAGACTGAGAAAAGCAAGATCTATGCCTAGTGATAAAAGTAAAAAAGAATGCCTCTTTAAATAGCAGTACTATGTAGCTTGACCCCGGCCGAAACCCTATTAGAGACAAGTTGGTGGGACCTATATGGCTTTTACATGTGGGCCCTACCAGTTTGTCTATGATGGGCCTTGGGTGAAATGATGGCACAACATTTCACCTCATTAAGAACCTCCCCCTAATTGAAGAGCCATATCAGCTAGAGCAATAAGAAACTAAAAAAAAAAATCCTCAAATATAGTACTTTGAGAATTTTGTTTCTATTTATGCATTTATCAATCAGAGTCACAAAATATTGTTTGTGTTTACCACGTTTGTTATACATAATGTGAGAAGAAAACAATAATGAATGTTTAGAATACAGGTGCCGACAGAATACATACATTTACGTTTTGCCACGCACCACACGAAGGAAAAAAAAATCATTGGGCCCTAATTTGTATGAGCAACTTAGGTGAATTTTTTCTACTAATATAAAAGAAAAGGAACTAGAATTATAAAAAGTTCAAAATATAACTTCTAAAGAAGCAAATAAAAACAAAAGTAGGAAAAAAAAAACTAGAACTCTGATAAAAAGTAATAATAAGTATTGTTATTACTTTTCTTCTTGTTGTAATTGCTAGTAGTAGTTAACTAGTTTTTTTTTTTTTCTTTTCTTTTTTTTTAAGGACTCTCAGAAGTAGAAGTGTTATTATAGGTATGATCAGCGGTGCTATGCCAACTTCGCACCACAAATTACACTGACTCGCCCTGTCAACTTTGTACCACAAGCCAATAAATTTAAAATTAGAAACATTATTAGTCCTTGAATTTCAAGCATTATGTCATTTTGATATAAGCTCTCTGAACCATTTTCTGGCCATTTAGCTCCTGATATTAAAGGTTTTGTTTGAAAAATAAGTTGGAGCTTTAAGTCTCAACTTGCTAGAGTGTAAAACTCTCTTATGCTGCAATAGTTTGCGATAGTGTAAAACTCTTATATTCTACAGTAATTTGCTACAGTGTAAAGCTTCCCCATATTGTGGTGTATAAGTTCTAACGTCAAGTTCAAACTTACTTTTCAAACGAAGTGAAAACTGATCATAAAGTATTTTAATGATTTCACAAAGATAATCACCTTCCGGTCACGTATGGCAACTAAAATTTTATACAAAAATAATTATACAAAATGCAAAATATTTTCTCTATTGATGTTATAAGCATTTATAAATTGAACATTAAATGCTTAATGTAAAACATGATGCAGCGCTTTGTTATGCAATTAAAGTTATTGAACTATTAAACATTTTGGATTTAATGTAAACCTTCCGATTGCATATAGCAACTATTTCAATTACTGTGCAATTAAAATATGGCTATCTTCAAAAATTTTAAGAAGTTGTTCAACTATTTTGGTGTCAAAGACTAAAACTATTACAAAATCAAAATTTAAGGAATAATTTGTCACAATTAAAAATATAGAAACCAAAACGATATAGTACTTTGTTAGAAATTGAATTTGTCCCAGATTGCCAAGTTATCGGGCAGTTATAGTCTTTATATGTGGATTGGACTCCCTCCCCTCTTGTGCTTTAGAATGAGTTTTACTCAAGTTCATTTATTATGGTATCAGAGCCAAACTTTGTACATGATGATAAGTTTTATGTCCTAGTCCATTTGCATAATACGCAACAGGTGAGAGAGGATGTTGGAAATTAATTTTGTTCGAAGTCGCAAAGTTATTGGATTGTTACAGTCTTTATATGTAAATTGGGCTCCTTCTTCCCTGAACCACCTTTTGAGGATGAGTTCTACCCAAATCTATTTTATTATGCCTACTTATAATTCTAACTAATAGTACTACTGGCTAATGAATTTAAACAAATCAATTATGTAGAGGGTAGAGTACATTTCCTAAATAGTATCCACATATAACATAACCAAACAAAATCAACTAGTTCTAGTCCAGATTGGTAAGAGTAAAATGAGTTTAATAAAAGTAAGGTGCGTTAAGTGAGAGAACCCAGGCTCGATCCTAGGAATAGCTAACAATATAAAATAAAATAAATGAAGATTTAATTATTTAAAGAAAAAAGATGACTTATTAAGAAAAACATAATCAAACAAAATATCTAGAAGCAGTAAACATGCACAACACATGAAAGAATGGTAGTTGGTAGTTGGGTGTTTACCATGACGTAGGCGTGTATATTTTCTTTGGTCAACTTGATCTTCGAATTCTCATCTTCATAAACATCAAGCAACATATCAAGTATATCCTTGACTTCATCATCACCACCCCCACATGCCTCCATTCTCCTCCTCTTTGCTTCTTCATGATCTTTTATAATCTTCCCCATCAAATTATCATACCTATCTCTTACCTCTTTAAGCCTCTTCCCAAACCTTTGCAAATCAAATTTCCTACAAAACCAAATAAAATCTTGCACATTTAACTTGCCAGCAAGATCACACATTTCGTCCACCACATACCTCATCTCGTAGGCTTCATCTTCATTTTTGGCACATTTTTGTTTCAAAGCCATCCTTGAGACTATGTTATTTGTCAACCCCATGAGTTGAGCTCCAACATCAATTTCCTTTCCTTCCACTGTTTTCTTCAGTATGTTTTGTATTAATTGATTTACTTCTTCCCTTCGGATAGTTTTGTAAACCTACTAGATTTAATGCATTTCACATAGTTAATAATTACATAATATAAAAAAAAAAATTGCTATTTACTACAAATATTCTTATTAAAACTTGTTATTTACTTCTAAAAGTTTTAAAAATATGTTATTTCCTCCTATATATATAAGTTATTAATTCTTATGAAAGACTATATAACAACTGCTAGCTAGGTATCAATTATTGACTGAATATTTTACAAGCAAATTATATAGGCTTGAAATTATTTTGTAACTAGCTTTTGAACAATATATTTTATTATTATTATTATTATTTTAAATACTGGACCGGTTGTATCTACAAGCAGGGACAATATTGGTAAATCTTTAAATAATTTATATCATCAATCTAATTTTTTGTGGATTAAATTATATCTATCTAATAATATTATTATGATACATCAACCAAAGCTTAACATTTCTTTTTATTTGACTTTTATAGATTTCGATGTTTGAGTATGTTAAATGACCAAATATAATACGGTTGTTAAACACTCTTTCAAACATCAAAATTAAATTGTAGAAGAAATTTGAATAGTTTGTATGAGTTAATATCGCCGCTGATTTAGAAATTAATATACTTAGAGTGTTTAGAAGAATAGTTCAAACTAATAGTTTAAACTGTCAATAATGTAAAACTCATATATGCTATAGTATAAATCTTTCATATCCTACAGATCTAAATATGATTTAAATTACTCTTTCAACCATCCTATTAACTACATAAATTACTACAGTTACTCTAAAAGTATGTGCAAGACGGTTGTATCTGTAAAACCAAGCGTGTCTACTTCATGGACCCCATGGACCCTGCGTATCCCCCGTTATAAAGGCAAAAATAAAAAGAAAATAAAAAATTTAATAAAATGAAAATTTTTCCAACAGAATTACCTCCATAATAGAAGCTCCAAGAAGCTTGGACACAGTGAGCTTCCTCATGAACTTCCAGTAGGGTCCATACGGCGCGACCGAGAAGTCGGCACCACCGTAGGTTAGGTAGTCAAAGTTGGCCCTCTGTGGACGGTTCAGGAAGCAAGACTCGTTGGTTTTGAGGCATTCTCTTGCTATCTTTGCCGAGGAGACGAGAAGAGAATATTTGTAGCCGAACCGGAGGTAGACGATCGGACCATAGCGGTCGGAGACCTTACAAAGAGCTTGGTGAGGGAGTTTTCCAAGGAGGTGGAGGTGACCGATGATGGGAAGGGCCGGTGGGCTCGGTGGAAGAGGGAGAAGGGACTTGGTTCTACGTTTATAGAAGAATATGGCTCGGACCAAGATAGTGGTGGAGGCTAGGGCTAAGAATAGAAGAAAAAGGAAGTCTTGGAGACCAGCCATTGAATGGTTTGGGAATGTTTTTTGAGTGTGAATTAGTATTGGTGATTGTTGATCAAGGGATACTTATAGTGGGATTTGAAAAAAAAAAACTTTTTTTTTTTTGTTGGTGATTGCATTTTTAATTATTTTGTGTATTGCACCCTAAACAATTTAGTGGTTGGCAGGGCCGTAGGGGGCATATGCCTATTTTGATTTTTAAAATTTT
This sequence comes from Artocarpus hirsutus, assembly GCA_946598075.1. Taxonomy (NCBI): domain Eukaryota; kingdom Viridiplantae; phylum Streptophyta; class Magnoliopsida; order Rosales; family Moraceae; genus Artocarpus; species Artocarpus hirsutus. Next base: position 2,759 of record CAMOHE010028944.1, on the reverse strand, counting down.
TTATTTTTAGGTTTTGGGGAGAAAAAAAAAAGAGAGAGAGAGAATTCATCGATTCTAATTTCTTTATTAACAAATATATGTGTGTAATGTCCCCATTTGGTAATTTAAATATTAACTAAACGTCCAAAACTTGATAACTTTGGGATTGAATATATAGATTGTCTCTATTTTTATTATTATTATTATTAGGATGTATGCCTCTAAAGAAAACATGTTCGTTTCTCAATAAAGTCATGTATATAATTCTTATATACTTGGCTCTACTTAAGAAAGCACGCATCTTTTCAGTTGGTGGCCGCTAATTGTCATTCCCAATTTCGTGTTATATGAAGAGAATAATTCAAATGCATAAACTAGAATGATTACAAAAGTAAACCTCTCACGTTTCTATTATTTGAAAAATTAACCTTCTACCTTTCTTTAAAAATTGGGTTATTTACTTCTTTTTTTTTTTTTTTTTTGAGAAAGGGTTTTTTATTGCATATGTCAGGCTTTCAAAAACTTTACTATTAGTTTTTTTATCTCATCGAATATATATCTTTACATTGTATTTAATACGAAATCCGTGAATCTATGAGATTCGCCCAATATAATCCAATCCGAAGGTTTTGATTGGATTAGGAAGACTTTTGGATTGGTTCTAAATTGAGAAAATTCCAATCCGAACGTTTCACATCGGATTGTTGATTGAGAAATTCTCAATCTGTTCAATCTATTAATCCAAAACCTCATATATATTATACATTTCATAATTTTAATAATATATATGTCAATAAAACTTTTCCTCAAAAAAACTTTTCTAATGTTTTTTTTAAGCAATTATTATCAAGTTGTGTTTAAAAAGTCTAGCCCAAGTTAGAAATAAAACATCCTAAGAGAAGTGATTGGAGTTGAAATGGTTGAAATTTAAATGCTTTGTAGTTTTAAGTGTTGTTGATGAATAAACAAAATTTATTTTGAGTGTTTTTTTTTAAGAATACTTTATCTTAAGGTTTAATAATTGGTTGTAAACAAATTTAACAAATTTAACTTTACTTTATCTTAATTTGTTTTAAAAATTGGTTGTAAACAAATTTAACTTTACTAAGCTATTTTATATTATGAATTGTTTATTTTAATATTTGATGTTGAAAAAATTAGCTTTTAATATTCTTATTTTAATAGGTCAGAGTTTAGTTCGTAAATCTGTGAATCTAATCCAAAGGTTTTTAATCAGATTGCGGATTGGGATTTTTCTAATCCAAAGGTTTTAGATCGATTGCAGGTTAGGATTTTTTCAGTCCAAATGTTTTAGATTGGATTATAGATTAACCTTAAATCTGTAAAATCCAATCCTCGAACACCCTTAAAAAAATTTCGTTGGCTCTTTTATGTATGTATAGATACTTTACATGATCCTTTTTTGAAATGGTAGAAAATAACACTTTTTCAAAACTTATTAAAATAAATAATAAGTTTTGATAATATTTATAGTAAATAGCTGTTGATAGATAAACTTAGTTGATAAAACTTTTTTTTTTTACTTGTATCAATTTACTATGCATAATCTTTTTACTGTTATTTACTACAAATATTTTCAAAATTTATTATTTACTCACAACATTGCAAAAATATGTTATTTTCCTCAAATTCTTTTTTTAACAATTCAAGAGACCACTAATAAATTTATTTATCTTTTCGTACGTAGCTATTATATATAGTAAAATAGTTAATAGGTACATGACATGTAGTTTTCTATAGTACGAATGTCACTCTCTTTTATTCCTTTTCAAGTTAGGAAAATTGGGGATAAATCTATAAGAAAATATGACGATGAGTATATAGAATCATCTTTTGCACAATTCTATTATAGGTATGGAAAAATACTTTAGTGTCTATAATCGATTACATAATGTAATAACAGTCAGATTAGTACCAAGCATTAATAACAGCCCATTTAGCACAACTTTTACTTATACTTTTAGCATGTAGAAGAAAATAAGTAAAAGCTGTAGCTTTTTAATATGTGTTTAGAGCTATGTTTTTAAAATATCTTAAATGGATCAAATTGGTTTTAAAATTGTGGAATAAGTAATAAAAATATTATAATGAAGTTTAAAAAATTATTATGAAAACTCTTATATATGTTTTAAAGTCTATTTTAAAAATGCTTTTAAAAAGGCTACATCTTGTAGAATGAGCTTAACTAGAAGCACTTCTGGTTGTTCATCTAAACACTTCTAAAAGTATATTTTGAACTCAAAAAGCCAAACACAGCTATTCCAAACTCCTCCTAAATAGTGTCTAATTGTCATACGTTTGTTAATCTTTTATGATTTTGATGTGATAATAATGTTTGGAATGATACCTGCCCATAGTGTAATTTTCAACATCGTACCACAAAATTCTTTTTTTTTCCCCCCTAGGCGCGAATTATGATAGAGGCAAGATGTAGTGTTTACCGTTCGTTTGCTGGCAACGAGTCAAACTATATCACCAATTGAAGTATCGTCGTATATATGTAAATTTCAAACACTAATAAGATCAAAACTATATGTCATATATTATCATAAAATTTGATGAGAGAAAAATATATATATTTTACACACTAAAGGGCACACATATAGGTTACATATACATGTCTCTACGTCATGCAAAAAATATAATACGCTATTAAATGTGATATAATGTCCTATTAATTAGCAACGTATTAGTGGAGCATGGGAGGACCACCAAATTATGTTGAAAAGGTACAAAATCGATTTAAAAAGTTTATCATC
>CAMOHE010028939.1:0-14257 GCA_946598075.1 Artocarpus hirsutus | reverse complement strand
TTTTTGCGCTGCCTACTTTATATATATATATATATATATATATATATGGCCGGTCAAGGGTTGCTTCTTTTTTATTTTTCTACAGAAGATACTTTTTTCTATTAGGGAAAACAAGACGGATAAATTAGAGGTATTTCCATAGAATTGATAGTTGTGTTGTATTAGTCTGCCGATTGTTGTCGTATTTCTCACGTATTGTCGTTTTATGATATTGTAGCTTGTGATGTTAGCGTCGTGTGTTGCTCGTCTTAATTTGTGAAGTTTATTGTAGTTTCGTGTAATATTTGCTAACTTGATGATTATTGATGATTATTGTCATTATTCTTGAATTGTTGCATTTTTTTTAGAATCACATTGTCGAATCATATGAACTTCTTTTCTTCTTTTTTTCTAAACAAAGCTAACTGTTTTCAAGATTGGAGTTTCAGATTTACCCCTAATCTATCTCACACTTACCAAGCACCAATTTACTATGACCTGTTTTTTTTTATTTAATTATGAGATGCCGTCTATTTATTTTTCTTGATATAGGTTCATGCCGTGTACTGATCTAGTCTTTTTTTAGAGATTCCCAGTGTTACTTGTTATGTTTTTTGTTTTTCTAGGTAACCGTAGACACATTTTATTTTATTTGATGGTTACCTTCTCGGTTGACGTTGTTGTTTCCCAATACAAGTTCTTGTTTTGACCTCTTTCTTGTAGGTTTCTTGCGGTCTATTTGCGTTTTGTCGTTTTTTCATTTTATTGTCGTTTTCCACTTTATGTTGTTTTATATAATTATTGTCGTTTCATGTCAAGAACATCTTTCACGATCCTCTTGAGAGATAGAAACAGAGAAGCAGGGTGTGCAAGCTTCAAAACTACCGAAAAGAAATCATGATATTGTCAACATAGTAAGCATTACAATATATAAACATATCCTATACATGTCCAATCCTTAAATACAATTACTGACGAGTCAAGTCTTGAAATAATATTAACACAGTGCATGATGCTGAGAATTTCATCTCTAACGTGCCAAATCTTCATAAAACTCCATTTAAGAGCTCAAGATATCCAAAAGGGTAAAAACCGGCAAAGCTGTGGGAGCAATGCAGTCTAAGACACTCCTTTCGAACAACACAGCTTAAAACTACTCAAAACATCAAAACGCATTTAACAGAAGCTAACCGTAACAAACAGGAGACAAAACGACAAGTAGTTGTGCAATGGAACAAATTAACGACAAGACGCCCTGAAAATAGTAGCACCAAAATAACTCGTGCATCGATAAAGAGTACTTCTTATATGTCTGCATGACGTTTATAATGCTAACCTTAATTGTATTTTCATTTTTTTTGGCCATTATTGTTTGCAATTCTTTTGTAGTATATCTAATTTCCTCTTCTTTTTTTTTTTTTTTTTACCTATTTTTACAAGTACATTCCAATGAAACAGAATCTGCTCCGCATTGAACTAATCTTGAAATGAACGGAAAAACAATTGTAGGTGGCCGAATTCCCCATGTTAATTCCAAAAGAATTTTCATACATTTGTCACCTTCAATGAATCTAGTAGTAGTTTTAAACCATCTTAATATGCATATGCACAAAGGAAAATCACAAAAGAAAAGAAACTCTTTCCCAGTCTTTTCTTTCATATCTTGTTAATCCAACTAAACATTTGGATTCCTTTAAATTCATCCTGCTTCCTCGCAATCATGCGAATCTTTTTGTATTTTAGAATTCTTCAAGGGAAACAGAGTTAGACAAGAAAAAACAGAGAGAAAACAGAGATACCAGCAATTCAAAGAGAAATAAGAGCTCCCATTTAAGGTCCATCCTATTTGCCTTTTTTTTTCTTTTCTATTTTTCACGCAGATTACTTGTTCTGTACTTTAACCAACGAATAAATGACCTTTTTTTTCTTTATGTGTAGCTTGTGATAAATGACAATGATTTATGTAACAACCGTAATTCTTACCCTACATCCCTGACACGTGAGATAGAGAAAAAAAGACGGAGGAAAACTGGGTACAAACATCAGTGATTCAGTGTGCTAGCTTGCTGAAAGATTACCAAAGTTTATCTTGATACGTCAAAGCGGAAAAAAGGCAAATATTCTTACAATAAAAGAAGGAAGAAGAAAAACCCAAAGAGCCTTCTTTGGTTCTTGAAACCCCCATCTTGGATAAACCCTGGTAGAATTTAAAAGAAAATGTAAATTTAAGCAAGAAAAGGCAATGCAAAAGAAAAAGAAAAAAAAAAAAAAGATAATGAAAATCAAGTAGCTAGTACCCCATGAATAGAGCTAAAACTCCAAAGTATTCATGAACACAAGGGAAGGCACATGCTGGACTCTGTAGAAATCCCCTCCTCCTTGTTCAACTCTTTGCTTGAATTGTCTGAGCATATGCTGGAGCACAATTTCCTTGAGAGTAATCAGATATCGCACTCCATCTGGAATTGTCCTCAATCGTAGACAGTTTACAATATGCAAACGACGAAGGCTCGGCAGTGCCCCTTCCTCCACCTTCCACTCTTTTAAAGAATCGAGGTAACAAATGGAAAGAGACTCGAGTTTAGGAAAACCTCTTGTGGTGCAAACCATTTCAGCTCCAGTGAAAGCGTCATAATCAAGGACGCAGATCCTCAAATTTGGAAGCTTTTCTAGCGTTACCATCGGGTCATGCTCAAGCCGAGTATTAACAAGCGTTAACTTGATAAGGTTGGGTGAAAATTGGTTGTCCCCTGGTAGCAAACGTATAGGTACTTGAAGATGCAGTTTATAAATTTGAGGACAGCGCAGTATAAGCGATTTTACATCTTCTCCACCAAATTCAGCCGGTTCTCTTCTCGTCTGAGTTTGATCATAATCGTAATCATGAAATCGACCTGAATAATAGATGGCCAGAGAACGAAGATTGTTGAATAAAATTTTTGTACCCACGAAGCTATACCGCAAATTTACTTTCAATTTGGTGAGATTGGTCAGTTCCACCAGTCCATCTAGATAATGGTAGTTAGCCGAAACATTCACCATTGTTTGCAAATTGGTAAGATTACCCAACCGCAATATACTTTCAGAGAAGCCAATTGTGAAGAAGCTTTTTGAACGACCACCCATTGTAAGATAATGCTGTGGAAGATACAAATGTCTTAGCTCTTGCAATTTCCATAGCACAGGAGGTATACAGGAATGTTGAAGTCGCTTCTGAACATAGAAGGCTTTTACCCGCAAGTCTAAGGTTTGGAGGCGTCTCAAATTCCCTATGGATGATGGTAACTTTTCCACATAACTGTCCTTTAAACTAAGAAGCCTCAAGTGGATAAGATCTCCAATTTCTTTAGGCAACTTTCCAACATGACCTCGACTAAGATTTTCAAACTTTAAAACTCTAAGCAAATGGAAGCGACGGAGAAGGGGTTTCGTTACTTGCTCATAGGATGTATCCGGTTCTGGATTGAAGCAGATAAGTGATCTAAGACAAACATCCTTACTTCTAATGACCGAGAGCAATTCGTCAACTCTGTTGTTATTTAAATAGATGGCAAGTCTACGGACCTTATTGGTTGGGATTGAACTTGTCATGCCAGAAGATGAAGAACTTGTTGCCATGTGTTGGTGGAGATCAACAGTTTCTAGAAAGTTTTCCTCTTGAGCCTTTGACAAGCACAAGTCTCGCATAAGATCATGAATGCGGCACGTTTTGATTCTTCCAGTTGAGCCCCATTCTGCCACTTGAACAATGCACCTTTGCACTAACTCACTTAAGCATTCATATGCTGCATCCTCCCTGGATATGAAGCCCTCCGCCATCCAGACTCGGCATAGTTCTTTTGCCCTTATTTCAAAATCTTCAGGGAAATAGGCTAAGTGCAAAAAGCATGGCTTCATGTGATACGGCAATTCATCGTAACTCAAACCCAACACCCATGAGACGCCTAAGTTGGAATCTTCTTGCTCATTGATTTTGCCCCTCCTCATATATGCCTTGATATTCTTATGCAAAGTCTCCCACTCATCAATGGATTGTTTACTAGATAGGAGTCCTGCAAGCACAGTAATGGCTAATGGCAATCCATCACAATAATCAAGCATCTTTCGTGCTAATGTTTTCTTCTTTTCCTCATCTTCTGAATCTGCAAAATCAAAAGAAACATGAATGTCCATGTCTTCATTTTATCTATGTTCTTTGTATGTCTAATTTTGCAAAACAAACAATTTTCCTTCCAATTCGTTTCTGTAGGCAAAAGAACCATATATGTGACTGCGAATTGGAGACTTGCAAATGTACTATTTCAAGACAATGGATCTAAAGTACTTGCTGTACTCATGTAATTCTTAGAATAATATGAAAAAAGAAAGAGAATGATAGATGAAATATTACCTGTGACATTTCCTCCAAAATATATTTTCTTCTCAAACAATTCCCAACTTTCACTCTCGTTGAAACACCTCGGTTCATGGAGGATGCTATGGCGATCAGCATGTAGAGCTATATCTCTATTCCGAGTGGTGAACAATACTTTGCTGTCGGATCTTGCATTTGGGAATGCTGACTTGAGGCAATCCCATGTTGCGGTGGTCCAAATATCATCAAGAACCACTAGACATTTTTTCTCTTTAAGAACATTGTAAAGCGCCTTCGATATCTCCTCATCCCCCATTTCCTTGATCTCTTTTCTCTTCTCCGCAGACGGAGAAACGAGTTTAATTAAAATTCCTTCCCAAACATCTCTCGCTTGACATTTTTGTGACACAGATGCCCAAGCAAAACAATCAAAATGATGTCTCACATCGCCATGATAGTAAATCTGTCTTGCAAGCGTCGTTTTTCCAAGACCCCCCATCCCACAAATGGAAACAACTCTATGAAGACTTCCTTCTCTTGTCAAGTGGGACACCAATTCCTCAATATTCTCTCTAAATCCAACAAAATCAGAGTCAATGTTGTGCGAAAAAGTTCGCCTAAGATCTCTGTGCTGCCTCTCGTTAGAAAAACTTTCAATTTCACTGTTTCTTGACTGTAATAGCACCCCGGATGCTTGGAAACTCAACCTCGACTTAGAAATCCTGTCAATTATCTTCTCGACCTCTGATCCAACCTTGTGGAGATCAATCAAGATGCAAGCAAACCTTTTGAGTATGTACCTTCTACCTTGCTCGCTTCTGGAAGCCGCCTTCAAGGCAAAGGTTGCAATGACATCCTCTAAATCATAAGCAGCTTCTCTTATTTCCGCAACATGTTGGCGAATAGTCTTGTCTCCTTGCCTTGCACGCGCTTCTGCATCTTCTAAAAACCGTTTTATTCGCTGCAGTTCAGTTTTTGCTTCCTCAACTTCATCTGTTACTCCGGATATGAACCTTGCTTCATTCAGGAGCAAGTCTCCGAGTCTTTCTATCACAAACGAAACAACAGCCTCCGCCATAATCGTTAAAACGACGTCGCCTGGTTGCCTTCAAGATCAGAATTTTGGGACAGAACACCAGATTGATGCTAGAGAAAAAGATGCTGAAAATTTGTGGAAAGGTGGACTTGACAAAAGAGCATATATGATAAACAACTTCTCCGAAAGAGCTTATGAATTTTAGCTTCAACAGTATAGCTGCTTTTTTCTTTCTACAGCGGTTTCTTCGATGTCAATCAGCCGTTGGGCGGCTTTCGGTGTGTCAGAACAAGTTTTGCAATTGGTGTGGTGGGTCATTATCTCATGAAACCTTTTTGTCTTTTGCGAGAACAAGTCTCATGAGATAATAATGTGAGAATATATTTACTCCATTTCCGTGTGCGAGGATAAGATTGCTTTAATATATACATACGATTGAACCGCGTGAGAGTCATGGTCGTCTCACTCAATTTTTTGCTAATGAGTTTTAATTTTTTGAATTTTTGGACTCTTTTTTTTGGGTAATCAGTTCAATTTAATGAAGAAAAACTATGAGAAATTTATAGGCATGGCATAATTATGTCTATTTTTAAACGTTTTACTGACATCTACAATATATTTCAATAATTCCAACGCCAGAAAGAAGTAAAAGCTATGGTGTATGCCTAGTCAAAAGCAAACGTTAACAAAATGTTGTGTGAATACAAATGCAACCAAAAATATTTTAAAAAAAAATTAATCTTCATATTCTGTTTCTTCATCATCGTCCTCGTTGTTTTCTGCAAATCTCCAACCATCTTCAACATTGTCACGGTCTTCCTCCGTTTCTTCACTGTCTTCCTCATAAACGTCATCTTTAACTGGCCATGGTTTTTTTACTATGTTCACCCTAGCAGGAGATGGAGTCGAGCCCTTACGCTGAGCAATTTTCGCAGGAGGTAACTTCAGGCTTGGTTTGTGCTTGTTTTGCTTTTGGGTGGTTTTGCCATTCACACGTCTCCCGCCACCATAGGCATCTTGGTCGCTTCCTTCATCCATCTCATTATCAGCATTGGCTGCTGTGGGGGCATTCTCAGCATTCTCATCAGACATATGCCCAGGATGTTCTCTCCTCAGATGAAGTTTGAGTTTGTATTCGTGGATGTAGGCCTTTTCACAACCTTCATAAGGACATGCGTATGGACGGTCCGATGATGCGGAGCCATAAGCTCCTGCAGCAGGCTTGGGTGTTTTAGTTGGCTTCTCTGGAGCTGGGGCATATTTTGCCACATCCATAGCCGGACTCTGTAAAATAAACAACAGTTATGGGGAGGAAATCCTCATCACGTATAGTCAAAAGAGTAATACCTAAATATAGTCTTGCCTTTAGGTAACACTGATGTCATCTACAAAAATGGAAGTGTAACCTACTTATGGTGGAAAATTTTGTATCTTTCATTCTAATCATAAGTCACACATGACACCTTTCAAAGCATGATAATTAAAAAGTACAAATTACAAGATCAAGTGAATCAAGAAAACTGAGAGTTTACCAACCTTTTCATGGTGAGACGAAATATGGTTTTTGAGCTTGTACTCATGAGCATATCTCTTTCCACAATCTGGGTATGGGCAAATGTGATAGTTCTCTTGTGAATGCGTCTTCATGTGTGACCTTAGGTTGAAATCCAAGGAAAATGCCTGCAGGTTTCATACTTGAAATTGATAGAATGCAAAAAACTATGGATCATACAGACCCAAATATGTCTTTTTTATAATTATTTATTTTGTGGCATTCCAAAAGACATGTAAATAAGCACATTTCTTAAAGTACGGCTAACAATAATACATTGCACAATGGACAAATTATTTTCAACAATGTGCATACATTCAGACATATACATTATGTATACATGTATATAAAGAGAGGGTAGAAAATTATCACCTTACCACAACCTTCATGGGGACATACAAAATCTCTTTCCCCTGTATGAATAAGAAAGTGTCTCTTCAACTTTGAACTGTCCAGAAATTTCTGCAACAAAAGCACAATTACTTTAAACAGTACTGCATAAGTTGAGAGGAATTGAAGAGCCACAGGAAAAAAACAGGATTTCCCGTCATGAACCAGAACCTAAGCGTGTCAGCATCGTAACAGAACAAAGATACCAACAGCCTTCCTTTTGACGAGTTTAAATAATATAACTCTCATCTAAAACTCTCAATTCGACAAATTTGCTATATTGTTACAACACTAATACTGAAAGGGCCAAAACGAAAATATTTAACCCAATACCTTTCCACACCCCTCGTAATGGCAAACATATTGTCTCTCCCCATGAATGTGAGAATGCTTCCTCAAAGCACCAGCATCAATAAAGGTCTTTCCACAGCCTTCATAGCTGCAAAGAAAAAGGACTTCAGTTGTTGGTTCTGGTTCTGGTTCCGGTACCTCTGGCTCTTTTGCCTTCTCTTTTAAAGCCTTCAGTGTGCCCTCTGAATAAAAGAGAAATACACAAGGCTAGATTCATATACTAAGCCGATCAAAACATATTCCTCCCACGAGAGCACATCAACAGGAAAAAGAGAGGGAAGGGAGTATGGAGAGACAGAGAGAGACTAAGTAGAGGTACCTGTAACCCACTTTAAGAGAAAGCACTTCCCACCAGTAGCTACAACATCTTGGGGAACCCTAAACAACAAGATAAATTGTTAGCTAGAAGCCTATAACTACACAAGGATCATATGCCCATGATGCGGGAGGATTTGAACATTAGACATGTTGTGGAATTACTAAGTTTACAACCACAATCCACTTCAAGATAGAAACTTTGGCTCGTTTTCAATTGGGAATATTTGAAATTTAAAGAACATATACACCTGTAAAAGTACGATGGGTTGTAAGAATTTTTGTGTGTACAAGCTATTTAGGTTCCAAACACTACTCAATTATAGTAAATACTTGGAAAATCTTAAACTTTCAATGAGCTAAAAACAAATGAGTTCGTTTAAAAAGCCTGATACAGTTTCAGAGCTTAGATTATAAAGTTTTTACTCGAGAATTTTTTCTTCAGTAAACCCCAAAACCCAATTCCTCAACGACCAAGCTACAAAAATAATTGAGACACATAAACTTCAGAAACTTTCTACATCCTTTCAGAATGAATAGATAAGGAAAGAAGAATCAATAATCAAGTCCCATAATTCATAAATTTTCCCCCAACTTCAACACACGAAGTCCAAGACAATCCCTTTTCCAAATCACTATCTCAAATTTTCCGAAAAGAAGCAACAACATTATTTGAGCCCTAGAAACAGAATCAATAAAATCGGAGGCGAATAGAAACGAAAGAAAGAAAATAATTGAAGAAACGAAAAAGAAAGAGGAAAAAGGAAAAGGTACCATTCTTTAATCCATTTAACAGCGGGAGTCTTGGACTTGAAAATGGGTCGTCTCTCGAAGAGATTGTGATTGAAATGAGTCTCCATCTCTTTCCTTCCTGAGCTTATTCGCGCTTTCCTTGCAAACCTCGTTAACTTCTCAAAGCACCATTAATGCTTCATCGTCACCGTAGAATTAGAATTAGGGTTAGGGTTAGGTCGACATGGAAAGGAGTTGCGGAGACGATGGGAGAGAGAGAAGAGGAAAAAGAAGGAAGCTTATGGTTTTGTGATGTCCATTCATGTCATCTCGTTTACTTTGCTTCTGTTATTGTCGAACCGGAAGACCAAACGGGTCTGGACTATTGTACTCAACCCGGGACATACGCGGGTGCCTGAGAAATATAAAAAAATGTAGGGCAATTTTCATAAAGACCGTATTTGAAGATTTATTTCTTTTAAATACACACTTATTTGGGATACAATTTAACATGTAATATAAATGATAATGTGACATAAATAAATACAATTTTTAAAAATATCGCATAGTATATAATTTTCTCTATAATATATTCTTTCTCAAAATATATATATTCGTCATTAAAAAAATTAAACGAAGAAAATAATAATAGAGTTATGTTTAAATTAGTTACAACAAGTTTCCTCTTAAAAAAAAAACTTATGAGATATGGTGTTTTCACAGTTTTGGACTCATCAAAACTAGTGTTTGTTAAGATATGCAAAAACCAAACGTTAATGTTAGTTTAAAACAAGACGAACCGTTAGTTTTGAGAATTAATCCTTTAAATTTTAAACATTTTGAAATATTTTATCTATAGTGAAAACTTTCTTTATTTTTTGTTTTGTTTGTTAAACCATAGTTTAAATTAATATTCTCAAACACCCGTTTTTTGCTATCATGTGAATTAAAATAAACAATGAACAAATAAGGAAAAAAAACACTTGGATATATGAGTATCTAACGAAAACGATACATAGAAGCTATAGTATAACCTACCTATTATCAATTTTATGACTAAATTTTGAGGCTAAAATTATGTCGGGGCCATAATATTGAATACTTTGCTCAATCGGATGCAATAATCACTGAAAGCACATCAAAATTCTTATTAATTTTTGAGCCAACAAAAATGTATATTCTTTTATGATATCCTTATTTGTAGGTTTGATATGCATAAAATTTGAACACTAAAACTCAATATTAACCGTTGATTTACAATTAATCAATCAAGTCCATATATATCTGGCTTAATCCGTCAATATATAACGAATTTAGTAATAGAATGGGCAAAATAGGACAAGTTTCAGAGTTCAAGGATGTAATTTGACATAATTTAAAGTTTAAAGGTTAAAATGAGATAAGCAGCATAGTTTAGGGACCAAGAGTGAAATTATATTTAACAGATCTAGTAATAGATGATCAAAATAGACAAGTTATGTAACGGCCTACTTTTTGAGGTCGTCACTTAACTTGTTTAAATATGATTTTTTTAAACTTCATCTTACTTACTAGGTAAATTTTTTTCTTTAAAACATACTTAAAAATTTTCCTAAAACCATTGCAATTTTCGTGACAACGTAAACTGAAACATAACTTAAAACTTGACTTTATAACTATCCAAAACATTTCATAAAATACATCTTTTAAAATTGTTTTTCGCAAAACATTTCCTTAAATATTTTCTTTCTTAAATCTTCTAAAACACTCTTTCAAATAGCAAAAAATATTTTCTTGAAGCAGTAGAAAACTGTCATATGGTATCCATACCCAACCTTACTATTGTCTATAGCAGCATCGACCTTACCAATTAGTCACATTGATCTCTTGTAGGACTATCTATAGCATGAAAGAACTTATAATGAGCTTTTGCTTAGTAAGTTTAAACATAATCTCATAAAACATAAATATTCTTTATTAAACCTTTTCATAAAACTTTCCTCTTAAAACATCATACTTTTAACTATTCTTGTAAACATTTTTCCTAAAAAGGTTTTCAAAAACATTTTTCATAAAACGTTTCTCATAAAACATTTTTTCATAAAACGTTTCTCATATGAACGTTACTTAAAAGGAATACAAATAATATCATAATACATTAAAAGGAATACAAGTAATATCATAATAAATTATTCTAATCATGCTCAATTATGAACTTCTTATTATTATTCTTATTTTACATGAACTATGGGTCCAAGTATACATACCAAAAATGCTTGACCATCAAACACCAATGCCGTAACATAATTTAACATGATACTCTCCTAAAATCAGATTGGTACAACACTTTTTTTATCTTAACTTGAGTATTGGATTACCAATCTTGTAATCTTAGTAAATATTATGCATGACATAACTAAATGTTTAAATCATTAAACATAGCAACTGAAAACATATTGCAAATCATAACTTGAACTTTTAGCACATTATGCATAACAAGTGCAAAAATGCTTTGAATGTAAAAATTGTAAATATATTGCAAGTCTTTATTTGATCTTTAAAACTTTATGCATAACAAATGCAAATATAAAACATATTCAAAGCATTTAAAATTCATTTTCTTCATGCTATAAGCGAGATTTGAAACTTACCCAGATAATGCTCTAGCATTCCAACTCTATTCATTCCCTTCTATTAGTTGGGTTTATGTCCTTTTCAAATGACACCCGATTATTAGCTAACTTTCTTATTCATGACCAACTTGATCGATAATACAATTTATACGTTATCATTAATTTCTTTCACTTAACCTTATTTCTTGTCTGTTTATCTTTTCTTTACTTAACTTGAATGTCCCTTAGTCAAATTTTTCATCTCACTTGACGACTTTGTTACATAACGTGTTTTAAAACATTTTTTGTCTAAAGGCGTCTCGCTGATTTGGAGTGCTCAGGCTTCGTTTTAACGGTTTTGTTTTAAAATAATGATTTTATCCTTAACAGGTTCTTCATAAGCCTTGTAAATTTACTAAACTTCCCATTTTGCTTTTCCATCCCAATTCTTATAGGTTATGCAAAAATTCTTGCTAAAAGGTGTTTTCCAAATTCATGTATTTCCAGGTCCGTTTAGGCCATTTTACAAAAAATGACCATTTTGTTTTTGACGGGTCTTTGAAAACTTTTAAAATCTATTTTAAAATAGAACTTACATTTCCCTGCTTCTTATAACTATTCAAAATATTTCATAAAATATATTTTTTAAAATGTTTTTCATAAAACATTTCCTTAAACATTTATTGTCTTAAATCTTTTAAAACATTATTACAAACAGCAAAAAACCTTTTCTTTTAAGCAGCAGAAAACTACCATAGTGGTATTCATACCTAACCTTTGCATTTGCCTCTCCGCAATACCGAGCTCTTCAATCAATCATACTGGTCTCCCGTATAATTACCTATACCACGAAAAAACTTGTAATGAGTTTTCACTCAGTAAGTTCAAACATAATCTCACAACACATAAAAAACATTTAACGTAAAACATTGCTTTAATCTTTTTTCACAAAACTTTCTTCATGAACCTTTTCTTATGAACATTTTTAATGAACATTCCTCATAAAATATTTCTTAAAATATTTTTCATAAATATATTTCATAAAGATATCATGGAAAGGAAAGCAAGCAAGGTCATAATGTATTATTCCATCTATGCTCATTTACGTACATCCACTTATAAATTTTTTATTATCATTCATAACTTACTTGAACTCTTATAATTGTTCTTATATTACTTTATCTTGTAAGCTTAAGTGTTTATACCAACATCATCATTAGATCATAAGTTTGACATAACATAGTGCCTCCCTTATGGGAGACTTATGACCATCGAATAACGAGATTGTATCTTTAACATAACTTGTATACCTCTCATCTAAGAGGCTGGTACAACACTTTAATTATCATCATCGATTTATCTTCTTGTAAAATTTAGTGAGCAAATACAATGCTAAACATATGTTATGCTATAACTTAGCATTGAAATATTAAACATAGTAAATGCAAATACATTGCAATTTATAACTTGAACTTTAAAACTTTATGCACATTATAGCAAAACAACTTAAAACATTTTGCATAACAATTGCAACACATTTCAAACATTTATAAAACATTTTAAATTCATTTTCTTCATGGCATAGATAAGGTTTAAAACTTACCAAGATAACGCTCTAACGTTCCCATTTCATTCCTTTTTTCTTTTATTAGTTGGCTTTTATGTCCTGTTTTAAATAACACCCGATTATTAGCTAACCTTTCTTGTTACTACCTTAATTAATCGATAATAGAACTTAAATATTAACCATTCATTCTTTTTGCTTAACCTTATTTTTTCAGTTCCCCTCTCCATTTCTTAACTTGAGTGTTCCTTGATCAAACTCCACGTCTTACTAGACAGTTTTGAACGACTCACTAAATCGAATTGTTCGGCTCCTTTTTGGGGTTTTTTTAAAAATGATAATTTTACCGTTAACGAGTTTTTATAAGTCACTTAGTTTTACAAAACTTCTCATTTTACTTCACTGCTTCGTTACTTATGGGATATGGAATTTTACATTTAACAGGTATTTACAAGTCACCTAACTTTACTAAACTTCTCATTTTACTTTACCACTCCATTACTTACAGGGTACAAAAATACTCGCTAAACATTTTCCTAATTTCGTCGTTTTAGAGTCCGTTTTGGCTTTTTTTTTAAAACGACCATTTTGCCCTTGATGGGTCTTAGAAAACTTTCAGAACCTGTTTTAAACCAAAACTTACATTTCTTTACTTCTCGTAACATTGCAAAAAAACAAAACATTAGTTTTTTTTCGATAAAATCTATTTTATTAAAACTTTACAGTTTTGATAATATGAAAATCTTAGCGATTATGCCCTTAACATTTTTCTCTTTCTTTTCTTGGTAGACACTTTCAAATTCTTTCAAACTTAGAATTAGTGGTTATTTACTACCTATAGTAGTGTAGAAAACCAATATTTCATAATGAAAATTCCCGTTTCGATTGGTTTTATGGTTTTAGTCCGAAACATAAAAATCACGACTTTTTACCTTCAAGACAAAAATAATTGTTTTATACCAGAAAGTCTAGTTTTTAATAAGAATTAAAACTTGCAAAAGCTTATTGGTTAAACTCAACAAATTTCAAAATGTTTTCCCATATTACTATTTTGAAATTTTGTAATTAAATCTGATAAAATTTATAACTCATAAACAGTGCAAAATTTTTGTGAACGATTCATGGTATTTAACAGTTTCGACGAGTTCTACAACTTTTGTATTTAACTTTCCTAAAATTCAGACTACACTGTGGGGTTTTTGGCCCTTTTTCAAACTACCGAATTTGAAATAATCTATTTAATTTAGTCCTTTTAGAATTTTACAACACTTTGTTAATAAAAGTTGTTACCGTCACTGTTTTGGGCAAATTTTATGTTCAACTTAGAAAGTAAATCATTCTCTATGCATATTAAAATTTCATTTCTATGAAACCTATCCAAACTTTGCTTAAA
>CAMOHE010028938.1:1609-52054 GCA_946598075.1 Artocarpus hirsutus | reverse complement strand
GAGAGGAGAGGAAAATAACAGAAAATTGGAGTAGTAACTTTCAAGTTCTTACAAAATCACAAACTTATCCGCATGGACAATGGAGTATGACCAAGAGTACATACCTAAAATAAAGGGCAATAAATTATTAGAAAGCTGAAATTAGACAAGTTCAATACCCTTTTTAGAGAGACTACTTAAACGGAAATAATAATAAAAATAATCAAATAAAACATCCATTATTTTTTTTTATCAAATAAATGGCTCTTTTATTGTGAACTTTTCTTTCGGTCTTCCTCCAAATTTCTCATCGATGGTGAAATGACCCCTGAATAAAGAAATTTGCATATGAGTCCTTCACTTGAAATAAAATGCTTGACAAGATTTCTCCAATTAATCATGTGGGTCTAAAAGTGGATTTGTGAAGAGATTAGAGTACAAGATTGATGCTATTAACTCGTAAGCTGGTTGCTTTGGGTGGGTTTTCCTGTTATAGGTTTGGTTTGTTGTGGGTTAATTGGTAGTAGCGACAAAATTAAAGTGTTAAATGGGTTGCGTTGAGCTTGACCTTTTTGATACCAGGCTCATGATGGGCCAATGGAGAACACTCAAGCCCAACCTTGGCTTAGGCCCTAGCCCTTACAACAGGGCCCAAGCCATGCCTTGTAAGGCTGATTCTATAATTTTAATTTTCAAAATTTTTTCATTTATTTTGTAATGTTTTAATAAAAAAATTATTAAGTATTAAATAATGGGACTACTAATGATATAGAAAGATTGCGAAACATCATATAGAATATTAGAAAAAAATTCTTATATTTTTAAATATGTAACTAATGCAAGTTTAACAAAATAGATATAGTCAGAAATCAAAAATTAACAAATAAGTGTCTACCTTAGTGGTTGACATATTATTGTTTTTCTTTAAAGTTTTAAACACCTAAAAGGCAAAAGTTTAAAGGGACTTGACATGCAAGGATGGAGCTGAGCTTGTTGAAAATTGACACCTCCAAGCGAAATGTGCCCCCACCTTATTTATTTTCAATTTTTGGTTGAAAAATTCAAGTGTTCTTTACTAATTTTAACTATGTTGTTATTTTGTAAGAAAAATTGTAATTGTGCTCTCACTTAATAAGCGGTATTTATAATTATATTTCTATTCAATAAAAGAATTGTCTCTAATTTTTACAGTATCGTTATTGGAAATATTTTCTTTTATATCCTCCATTTGTTGTTAAAATTATCTCTAATTTTTACAATATCATTATTGGTTGTTTAATTTTACATGGACATATAATTTTCTTGTTTAATAGAAGTAATTTATTTTTCTAAAAAATATATTAATTACTAAAAGTAAATTATATTTTTTAGCATTTTAATAACATTAAGAATAATATGTCAAATGTCTACCTGTTTCTTGTCTATAGCAGAACACAACAACAACAACAACAACGCACAGCCCTTTTGACTTGATAACCAAAATAAACAGGAGTGTGAAGCAAAACATATGAAATGAGTGAAAAAAAAAAAAATAGAAGAGGGAAAATAAGTGACAACTTGGTTGAAAAAAAACTAGATTATCTGTTCATGGTGTGAACTGTGAAGTGCCAAACGTCGCAAATGTTTGAGGAAGAAAGGTGAATCTTATTGTGTGTTTGGCTAACGATGGTTTGCACTATTAACTCAGTTATAAATAGTGTAAAGCTTTCATATATCACAGTAAAAAGAAAAAAATTGCTACAATATAAATTTTTCACATATTATAATAAAAATAGTTATAACTAATAGTTCTCACCACCATACCAAACATCCTATTAATTAATACAGATAAATAGTAATTTTATTTATTGTCGAAAACATATCAAAAATGGGAAAATGAAATGAAAAAAAAAGGAGGGAAAATGAAAACTAGAGTGGAGGGAAGAATTAATTGGAAAGAAAAATGAAAATAGCGCGACATTCCAAAAACCCATAGTTGTCATATTTTCCATCCAAGCGAGTAAGCGACAACGGTAAACAAAATAATAATAATAATAACCAAATTTCAAAACACAGAAAACCCCTCCCTTACTGCAGTTGGCTTTAGGAGAGAGTAGAGAGAGAAAAAGAGCTGTTCTAGAGAGAGAAAACAGAGACATCAATGGCGAGAACCAAGCATCTCGCTGTACGAAAGCACAAGCAACATTCTCCTCGTCGCCATCCTGGTCTCTCTCTCTCTCTCTCTCTCTTTATATATATATATATATATATATATTTTTGTGTGTGTGTATAATGCAATTATATAGTTTCAAGGGATTTTGTTCTAGTCTTCGTGTATAACATCTCCTTCCTTCTTCAAATTTTGCAGAACCTGCCTCGCCTGCTACTTCTCCGGTACTCTCTCTCTTCTTTTTTCCCTCGATTTTTCACCTTTGTTGTGCTTTTCACCTGGAAAATCCGACGAAAAAGGGATTTAGCTTTGGAAGATTCGAGCTATTTCTATGTTTTCTTGCTATAAGATTTTGAAATTTTAGGTCAATTCATTTTTCTTTACGAAGTCGTAAAAATTAAAAACCCTCTCTCTCTCGTCATTTTCTCGGTCCTCAGATTTTGACTTTTTGGTTTCTTTTTTTTTTTTAATAATTTATTAGAGTAGTTTGGTCATTTAATTTTATGCGATTACTGTGCTATCAAATTTACCTGCATTTTTTTAGCCAATAAAATTAAACTAAAGAAGTAATAATAAAAACTTAAAATAAATAAATAAAATTCCCCTTTTTTTTTTTTTTTGTTTCTTTTTTGGTCCTCAGATTTGTGAAAGTTACTTTATATATTTATTCATTGATTCTTCGTTTATAATGGCCTAAGCTGTGTTAAAAAAATTAAAGAAGAAAATAAAAGATAGAAGACATGGACTAGAA
Source organism: Artocarpus hirsutus (assembly GCA_946598075.1). NCBI lineage: Eukaryota > Viridiplantae > Streptophyta > Magnoliopsida > Rosales > Moraceae > Artocarpus > Artocarpus hirsutus. The sequence goes on along the minus strand of CAMOHE010028938.1, from coordinate 49,175 downwards.
AAGGAGAAAGAATTCATTGGTAAGAATTCTTTGGACGAGCACTATATAAATATACATCACAAGTACAGAATTGGGTAAGTTGCCCAAGTACATACAAAATATTATTTTTCTCTAATAAGTTGTTCTTTTGGTTGCACCCTTTTCTTTTTTAATATTTAAGCGTGAAATGAGGGGTAAATATGCTCTGAAGATGTTGTATAAAAAACTCTCCCCATATTTTCACTATAAACAAGCAAAAAAGAAATGTAATAGTGGCCAAAGAAGGCTTTGTTACATAAATTAATTTAATGAAAGTGTTTAAGTTTCCTGGTTTCATTCTAATTAACATTTTGCAATGGATTTGAAGATACGCAGAGGAAGGCAAAGAAAGGATGCTCCAGAAGGTAAGAATGAAAATGTTTCTTTCATCGTTATGATTAAGTTTAGCGTTTAGAAAACTGGAAATGGGGACGGTGGTTCTGATGCTTTTATAATGTCAATTCTTTTCCAAATGTATTTTTTTTTTTTCAAGGGGCAACGAGGAGTCCTGGAACTCAGCAGAGGAAGAAGTATCGCCATAGACCAGGAACAGTGGCGCTTCGGGAGATTCGACATTTTCAGAAGACTTATAAACTGCTTATTCCTGCTCTTCCCTTCATCAGAACTGTAAGTCCGTTGTCTCCATTGTTATTGGTGACCCAACACAAACATGTACCTGAACACGCCTTTAAACACATCACAATGTTATGGGACTTTATGCCAGTCTATAATTGAACGAAATAGTGTTGCATTAGCCGATCACACAGCTGTGTTTTTAACAATAATGAGGATAGTGAGGTTAGCCTTGTGTTGTGAAAAAGAATGGATCATATAGTGCTAACAGTTCCCTTAATTTGTTTTAGGTAAAAGAGATTAGTAACCAACTTGCTCCAGAGGTTACTCGTTGGCAAGCTGAAGCTCTGATGGCACTTCAGGAGGTGATTAAATTTTCTCAAATTTATTCAACAAAATTATGAATCATTGCATATAATAAGACAAAACCTATAGATGTGACCGAGAAAGAACATGAAAATAAAGTTGCCAGTTCTTGTCACACTTTTATTTGGCCAAGAAATCAAGTTATTTGGGTAGGTGGGAAAGAAAATGCTATCCGCAGTGAAGCATGGCAGTGTCACGGAACATTTTGAACTCTCTTTGTGTGTGTTTATGTAATTATCAGAATATTATATCTTTAAGTGTGTCTTCTACTCTGTTTAGGTCAATGCATGAGATGGTATGCTTGGTTCATTTTCATCTTGTATTTCTTCTTAAGGCTTGACTAATTAAGAATGATAAAGAAACAAGACTTATACTTTTCAAAAAATAAAAAACAAATAAAAAAAATGAAAAAAGAAATAAGACTTTAATCTGACCTGAAGAGTTTGTTGCATTTACTTAGAACAATATCTGCAATGATAATAGCACATGAAAAAAGTATTCTTGTTGACTCTCTAAAAGGACACTATAATTGCTTTGTTTGATGAATAGACATCTTTTGAGTCACTCTGTTTCCACGACATTTGTTTTTCTTTAGAGAAAGTAATTTCTAGACTCCCTCTCATGAATACAACAATTTAAGTACCAATGACAATACTCAGTCACTACCCTATTTTGAGTTTGTGAGGTTATGAAATTAAATCTGGTTAGTTAACGGCTTAATGCCTTTGCTTAATTTCTAAAAGCATGTAAGCCAGCGCAGTGTATGCTCCCTCAACTTGTCCTTTGTCCTCACTTGTTCTATGCTTTGACCACTTTACGGAATTTCCTTTTTTCTTTCTTCACTGTATATAACTGGCATTATGTTTGGGTTTGCAACTATCAGTACCTATGAAGCCTTATGTCATCGGCAACACAAGAATATATATTATTCTACTGTTCTTCATTTCTTGGATCTATTATATTTCCACATCCATTTCTTGTATAATCCTTTTATAAGAACGTTATATTGAAAAACGAGGAAAGCAATAAACTGTTTAGTTTGAGCCCTAAAACATAAAAGGAATAACAAAGGGTCATATAAAGCTGATCTAAATTTTGAAAAGGGATCAGTTTATCACGTCAATGAACAAATTATACCTATCACAGAGTTAATTAGACTTAGTTGGGTTGGGGAAAGCCATTTTTTCTACCTGTCAATGTGTAATAACAGACACATAAGCTCATCTAGAACGAAGAGGACAATGATTTTAATGCTAAATATTTTTGTGTATGTATCTTCATATACATGTTTGTGTGTTTTGCGTAGTCATATGTGTATAGTATAATGTCTTTAGTATATCGGTTAAAGATTTACCATTTATTGTTTTTGCTATAGACAAATCATTACTTTACTATTTCCATATTTCTTGTAGGCAGCAGAGGACTTTTTGGTTCATTTATTTGAAGATTCAATGCTCTGTGCTATTCATGCAAAGCGTGTCACTCTTAGTAAGTTAATTTTGTTCTTAGTTCATTTTATTTCTATATGTTATTTACGAGGTACAAATTTGAGGCTTGGTTCTTTTGAGTTGGTTAGAAATAAACCAATTTATTTTATGTCCTTAGGCCTTTTCTATCATATTTATGTTAGTAAAACATTTTTTTTTTTTTGTTTTTTTGTTTTTTTTGCACGTGCTCTGGGACTGGCTTTTAGGGATCTTCAAATATTATCCTATATTATATTTCTACAGAACAATAATTTATCACTGTTTTTAAACTCTCCAAAATGCAGAAAAAGTTTTACCGTTTACAGACAAAAGGATGCGAATATTAAATATTCCTCTTTAGGCAATGGAAGCAAGAGTAAACGCCCAATGGAAGTGAATCTGTGTTATACCTTTTCTTTTTGTGTCACTTTAATTCATGAAGGTTGGAACCTTATTATATAAATTAGGAAACACAAATTCAAAGGTGGAAAATCTATGGTATAAATGTTACCTAGATGTATTGCAGAGAAGTAGCTAGAATTAGAAAATACAAGCCTCTTATCACAGTTTTCCAATTTAAGAGACCTGAGCGCAAAAGACTTTATATTTTATTAAATTGCGAGGACAAAACTACCCTTCATCAAGTCAGAGAAAAGAAACATCCACAACCAAAACCAATGTAACTCCAATGGATATTTCATACAAAAACATTGTTTTGACCTTTTGGAACACAAGCATGCCCAACAAACATGCAAACTGAATACATTTTTTTTAACAATGCATGATGGGATTGTTGATACATAATGAGAATAATCAGGCATTGAAGAAACAATTTTGTCCATCTTTTAATAATGATCAAACCATATTGTTACAAAAACTTGGGTCGATCAAGCTGGTGTAGTTTATGACATTATTTGATGCATCGCTTGGCTCGCTTTCTTGGTATATAACAGAATTGTTTCTTCTTTTGTTGCCTCAGTGAAAAAGGATTTCGAATTGGCACGTCGACTTGGAGGGCAAGCAAGGCCTTGGTAAGAGCATTAAATCTATGACTAATACCATTTCTGATTCATCACTACCCCCATTAAAATCCATTTGTTTTAGATGTTTAAGAGTGGCTATCTTGCCAGTAGTTGACTTTAGAGAACTAGGAAGTACATAACATTCGATTTATGGGCTTTCTTTTTTTCATAGAGTAGAAATTGATTTTTCCAGTGTATATTCAGTAGAATCGGCATGGCGTCCCTCTATTTATTCAAGCGTCAAATATTTGTGGCTTGGGACCAAGGATTTGCTATTTGAATTAGCTTAAGATTTGCAGTGCTTTTACTTTACTCTGTTTCTGTACAACTGACAAAGTCTAAAATACTGCGAGTGAAAATGCTTGAATTGATCTTTAAAGTAACCGTTCCACGAGCCAAGATAGAGATGAAAAGGAGAAAATTACACGGAAGTTTCTTGAATTTGATGATGGGAATTTCTACAGTGGGGCTCCTGTTAAACCGAAACTGTTGTGTCATATTAGGTCGTTTGAAAAAACGGTTGAAATCAACAGTTTTTTATGATAATTGTAGCATGTGAGAGCTTTATACCGTTTACGGTTATAACTAATAATAAGAATCACTTTTTCAAATGGCTTATTTGTCATCTTTTATATAGCAGCAAAGCGTAACACAAGGGGAGGTAAGACAGTCTTACAAAAATCTTCGGATTCACTTGGGACTATTGGAAGGCATCCATAAATATGTTGATTCACATGGAATACCTCGAATATATGCATCAACCTCTTATTTATTGATTTCGTAGAATACCAAAAGTTAGAACACCTATGACTACGTTGATTGACACGAAATATCAACAACAAACTAATGATTTTGTAGAATGCAGAGAGAAATCTCCACTAGAAAACACAATTTACAACTACAATCCTGAAAACTTTCGAGTTTCAGAACTCCAAAACAAATTCTAAGGTAAATCCAAATTAATAGACTTTCAAAACCCCAAATGAATGTGGTTGTAGGCAAGATCTAATGGTAGGGCTATATATGACTTCACCTAAAAATGGAGTTTGAACCCACCCCTCCACCTTCATGTTCAAACTCCCTAAAACATATTCCAACTAAATTCTAAATGCAAGGAATATCTGGCGCTTGCACTAACTTCCAAAAAAATAGATGGTTCTAATTTTTTTCAAAAATTGCTTTCATCCCTTTGGTCATAACGTTTCAATTGGAGAAAGGTTTATTTTCATATCTGAATAATTAATTTCGTGACATGGCGCGAATGTATATGATAATTTTGGGATTACTTGAATATGTCAAATTATCCACTAAAATTGAACGGTTTTTTTTTAAATGAGAAAAATTTGAACTAGAGCTTTTAACGCAATCCTCTCTTCATATAAGATATATATAACAGCGCAACAAAAATAAAAAATAAATGAAAAATTATACAAAATTGACGGCATTTTATACAAATCTAACACTAAAAAACAAAGTTCGACCCGCAGATCATATTTCCATACAAAATCGGCAAAATAACACGAGTATTCATTTGAGGCTAAGCTTTATACCCTAAGTACAAATTGGAAAGAGATCGAGTTGGCCGAGCTTTACTTTATGAACGTTGTTGATCATGAAGTTTCAATTTAACCCAGGGAACTTTCATCATGAGAATCGTCTTCTTTTTTCCTTTTTTCTTTTTCCAACCTTTAGAAATTATTAATCTAGCCATTTGATTAGAATTTTAATGACCTGATCTATGGTTAGAAACAAGTATATATTGTGCACTGTAATTTTAATGTGAACCCTTGCAAATCAGTTTGTTGAAAAAATTTAATCCAACCGAAATTACAATTGTATGTAAAAAGTTCATTTTAATCTTATTATAAGATTCAACATCAAGAATCATCCGTGCTAGGACAAGAAAATATTGAGCTATGTTTACTTTTAATTTTTTGAAAATAAAAAATAGTTATTAATACTAATAGTTTCTAAACTTTAGGGTTTTTTTTACTTAGCCTTTTGAATTTTAAAAATCATCACTTTACATTTTGAATTTTTAAAACTTTTCACTTTGCCGTCTAAATTTTAAAAATCATCATTTTGTCTTTGAACTTTTAAAACTTCTTATTTTGTCTCTTATTTTCTAATTTTCTATTCAAATAGATGAAATTAAGCCCATGTGATTCGTATATAGGTCATTTATAATGGCAAAAATGAGATTTTATCACTCTTAGCTTTTGTTTCATGTTTACACTCTTATTTAATGCCTTTTAAGGTGTTTAGAAGAATAGTTTAAATCATCAGTTTAGGTTTGATAACTGTAGCATGCGTGAGTTTTACACTATTTACGGTTCAAACCATTTGTTTAAACTATCCTTCCAAGCACCCTTTTTGTTTTTTGTTTTTTGTTTATTTTATCTGAACTCTCATTTAGGAAGAGTTTCCATACACATTGGAGCATGTAGTGAATTCTTTCATAACTACTCATGTTCCTTTCCCACACTACTCGCAGGCTTGGAGGCCCTTTTTGGGAAAGTTCTCCTCTCCAATGGATCCAAAATTGTAATAGGTCTTGTCCTAGGACTCAACTGTCCTCAGGGTTACTCGAGTTTAACTGTGACCTAGTTGGGACCACCACAAGATGAGTTTAAATACCCCATTTTGGTCATCCTTGATGTCGAAACAAGCACCTCGAACTCATCAACACTCATCATTCGATGCGATAGCACTTCAGCTCCTGACAGACAGCACCCAAACCAATAAAAGGAGGCCACGAAGTCCGTACCCTTTATGTGTAAATGCCCGCAACGAAATAACCCCAACAATTTTCAAAATCTTAAATTTAGAATTTGGAGTTCTGATCTATTCATTTAAAAAATAAAAATAATTTAAAGACTAAATTAGTCTTAATAAATATTTGTTTATTGTTTTTAGATTGAAAATATTATTACATTTTATTGAAAAAACTTTTAAAAAAAGTTTTACAAAAATTAGTTGGAAGATTTGAGTTCCATCCATCGATATCAGCTAACACTATATATCGTTCTCTTTCCAAATTCGGACATTCCTTTTGATCGTCCAAAGACAATTTTGCCACCCTACTAATATTAATTAATATTAAGCTCATATATCATACCTGTTTATCCAAAGGACATAACAGCTAAATAAAGAAAGAAAAAAATGCAAGTCAATTGACATAATTTGTTACTCCACCCTTATATTAGTATACTATTTTAATTTTATGTATTTTGCTTTGAAAATATATATATATATATATATATATATCATTATTCTTGTTATGTTTCCATATATACACACACACACACGTGACCCACGCCAGAAAAGGCATGCATTTCGTGCTAGCTATATCTGAAGCTTTTTCTTTCCATTTCATCTGTATATCGGTCCTTAACATCTCCATATATATATATATATAATAGAGCAATTCTTCAACTCTTCCTAATTATACAACTATCAAAAAACTCTTCCTAATTATGCATATCCAATTATGGCCGTATCATTGTTCCCTCTCCACAGCTCGCCTTTTCAATACATACCCCCCTTTTTTTGTGAATAAACTGAGTATATATGGGCTTTACAAAAGCAATATCCTAAACTCGGTAATAGCTTACAATTTTCAAATACTGAAAACTAATGAAACTAAATAATAAAAGACGTGTCCCTTATCTTATATACTCAGCTTGCTGTAGGTCCATAATTGAGCTAAACGATGTGTGGTTTATTTCTCAAATACAAAATATTTGAATTGTTCAATCTGAAAGTACCGATAAACCTTATCTACAGTGCCAAATACAATGTCCTATTAATGAGGAAATGATTTGACTATATGTATTGGATGTCTGAAGCTTACTCATACTATACATATACTTTTTTTTTATAATAGAAAAGTGGATCAGGTGGTGTACCTTACACCTTTATCCCCTTCTACAAATAATCTCGAGGACCACCAAGTAGTAGAAATGGCCTAAACTAGGCTCCTTCTACCTATCCAACTTCCCACTGGACTTCCCACTGGACCCCACTCTTAGGTGGTGCATATTGGCATGATCCCATCTTATGACTGTGGGCATTTGATTTGTGGAGGGATGGAAAAAGGAGTGCTGACGAAGGGTCCTTATCAGTACAACACAAACTTCGGTGGTTACCATATATGTACTTTGGTCTCGCTATTAATTCTTCTAAAATTTGTGTTCATCTCGCTTTATCTTTTTATTAGTGATAATGAATTTGGTCGTTTATTAATCAATAACAATGACCTTTATTTCATTATAAGAATCTGCAGAATTTGTGTCGTTTTTCATGTAGAATTTTCTGGTAAATATAAACAGAGCCATAATATCTAAGCTACTCGATCATGTGTGTACCAACTTACATATGATTTGTCTCGCAATTTTTAAACTGAACCGCTTTTATAATTATTACAAGTGAAACATGTTCTTCATTTCTGGGTATGTTCTTCGAAAATCATAGAATTTCATATAAAATTATGTATATGCACGTTTGCTTTTCCCAGATTAAGATCTCGAAATTATGTTGAAGCTGAAAAAGAGCCGGACGATGCATTTGCCAAGGTAAAGCATGAGGATGATAGCGTTGCTCGGATCAGAAAATTCTTGCTAAATATAAAAAATAACAAAGTCCAATTTGCTTTCCACTATTGCATCTCGTCACTCGTAAGTTTTATCCAAAATCATAAGTACCGAAATATTATTTGTTTTTAAAATTATTATTTACAATTTTTTTGGCGTATTTATTCGAAACACTGGAGATTTATCAAAATACAGACTGGGACATGCAAAGGATACTCACAACATGTTGCTGTGTCTATATATAATTATAGTGGACTATGAATGTCTAAATATTGAAACTTTTCTATGATTATATTCTCTTTGGACTCAAGGAGTACGTACACCGATGAGATAAAGCCAGAAAGGTTGCACTGTTTCACGTGAATAAATAGTCATGCTGTTGAACCGTGAAGAACATTCCAGCTACAGTACTTAGCAATCAAGTAATAATGGCTTATAAAGGACCTGGCAACTTTGGAATACGCAATAATAAACAAGCAAAGTACATGTCATCTATCAAATTTTATAGTAGTTGGCCATAAGTTTACTTCCACTTTCAACCACTGTAAAATGATTCACGTACTCTCTAAAATTTTTCTCAAACCTCTCTTATTCTATTTTCTTAGATATATCAAAGAAGCCCTAACCAAATCCTATTTATAAAATTACAGGCAATAGCTAACAAAAAAAACCCCAAAACTATATCATCCCGTGCCAGGCCTCGAACGTGCACAATTGCGCCCTTTAGATGGCACTGTCGCTTGTGTTTTGCTTCACTATCATTTTTTTTCTTTGCCTTGCGCATGGCCGCAATGCTTTTCGGCACCCCACTCAAGCTCCCGTGAAACTTTCGAGCACTGGGCCATGCATCTAAGGCTCCCAACACGCGTTCTTTTCCTTTTTCTCGCTCCTCTTGATAAAATTTTGGGCTGGAGGCTCCACCCCCATAGCTTCGAGCCCCCTGCCAACCCCCACGGTGAGTTTAGCAATAAGGTCAATCCCCGTAATTATTTGTGTAAGGTGATTATTTATAGGATGTAAAATCAGACTTCACACTTCTTAATAAACCTAGAGGGCCTTAAGCGCCCAATGACATCTTTGAATGATGATTGGCTGTGCTTGGAAACTGAAGATTCTGAAATTACCTCCTGGAACATTCGCATCTTTGAACTTAATGATACAACTATCCCGCGGGAAAATTTTACAAGCAAATTGTTTATGCAACTAGTTTGGTTTCAGTGCTGAAAAGGGTGGGAAAGAAAAGCCTAGCCTCCGAGGCTATTTGTCCTATTTTTGGCAATCCTCTTCCCAAAACGGTACAGTGTATGTACGATGGAGTGCAAATTTTCCAAGTTTCATCTTGAGTTTGCCTTCATTTTGAATGCTTCTATGTCTTGTTTATAGTTTCAAGTGGTTTTATTCTTCATTGGAAGTTTTTGTCATCTTTTAACTCTTACACTATGTTTGATAGGAGAGAGATGGAGGGGGGAGAGGGGTGAAGTGCGAGAGATAGAAGGAGATGCCAAATCCTTTGTTTGGTTGGAAAGAGAGGAGGAAAGAGAGAAAAAATGAAAGTATATGGTCTCTCACGGCCTATCAAATTAAATCATTCCATTGATGGAAGGATTCAACCATCTATCACTTTAAGTTTTAAAAAGAATATTTTACCCTCTAAATAAATAATTATAATTACTATAAATGTATTATATAGTAATTTTATAAATAACTATCATCTATCCTCTTAAATCTCAACTCTTCCTCAATCTTACTAAACAATATAAAGCAATACTACAATTCTATCTATTATTCATATTCTTTATCCCTCTAACTTTCTCCATTCTTTTTACTCTCCATCCCTCCTACCAAATGGAGTATCGTCATGGAATGAAAAGTACCTTGTGCAGACAATTCATCGATCCTCAGATTTTCGAAGCAATTAAAAAGATTACAAGCACCGAACTACGTTCATGTTGGGTAGAGGCAACAAAATAAATTGGGTAGATAGAACAATCAAAGTGAATCTTTAATATTGAAACGCCATAGAAGAATATTATTATTATTCATTAAAATCATAGCGTTCTAATGAGAAAGCACATTTATTATGTTCCTCCACACATAATATCAATTTGTTGTAGTAGGTTGAAACTTGAAACAAAAGAAGAGAAAGTCATGGGCAAAAAGTGATGGCATAATTGGCCCCTCCACTGCATGTGAAGGTGCTAGTGTTATCATCATAAGCATAGCTGTAAGCCAGTGGACACAGCTTCTTGAATAGCCTTGAGTACTCGCTAGGCTGGCATGTGTTGGGAGAATTAAATTCACCTGTGCAACAAAATTGTGGCTGACCAAACGCCAAACATGCACTTTTGCAAGCAACAACATTCCCATCCTTGGCTAATTTTACAGCCAACTCATTAGGGCAAACCCCACTCAAACTCATGGGGCAGCCCGTGGAGTTGCAGCCTCCGCCACTGCTGGACCCTCCTTTTGGAGTCACTGAAACGGGCAAATTGAAGCCGTCAACAAGACTAACGTCATAGAAATCTTGTCCACTATTGGCCGCAGCCAGAGTGAACTCAACTAAGGTTGCGGGTGGGATTGCACCAGCGCCTTTGCATTCCACCTTGCCAGAACCACAGTCTCCAGTGGCACATATGAACTTCTCGGAGGAGTCTGTGTAGCAATGAGACCGGGCCCACAAGCGGCCTGACCATGAGGCAGGAATGTATAAAGATGAGGAAGCACCTGAAGCTAACTCAAACCCTGTTGAGTGTAATTGTTGTGAGGCGCTGGCACCGGTGAGAGTTCCAGGCCAGATTGTGAACGGGCAACTATTTTTGATTGTGAATATTCTAGTTGAGTGAGCTCCTATATATTCCCAATTGGAGAAAAGAAAATTCAGATTGAGTTATGATCTTGAGGTGAACATACATACAAAATAAAATTGAAAATCCAAAAACTGCTTGAATTAATGACGTGACAAGTAACAAAATGTTATCTTCTTTTTCAAATCTCTCTCTCTCTCTCTCTCGAAAGAAGAGGTGCAAAGGGAAATAGAAGTAGCTTACCTGAGAGGAAGAGCACAGCCATGGTATGAAAGATAAGAAATGCCTGAAAATCCATTGCTCAATGTTTACATTGATATAGCTCTGGCTCTTTTATTTATAAAGTAAATTTATTACTATGAGGTTAATTGTGGAGGTCAGAAATAGTTCGTGTTAGATGAGCATTAATTTAAAGTTTCCTTTTTCCCGTTTTCCCTCTTAATTTTGAATTATTGGATGACAAGTCATTGGTTATATTGCCAAACCAATACTCCTTCAATAATGTCCATACCTATTTATTTTAAACTACTGTTTGGATCCAAAGTAGTTTCTTTTTAGTAAACCAAGCATTTTGCTTAAATAAACTAATTAAGTAATTGTGACATGTTTTGATATTTGAATAAATTTAACTAATTTGTCAAATTTAAGCTTCATTGTTTTGATGCGATGACATGACGCAGTAAGGTAACTATTTAACCACTGAAAAAGGTCAAAGTCATTGAAACAACAAGACATTAAAAAGTTAAAATTGTGTACTTGAACATATAAGAAAAGAAGTTTACAAATATAATTTGCAACGCAAAGTAGAAGATATATTTAGATTATTTTAGTGACGAGATTTATTGTTTAAATCCTCCACCTAAGTTTTTTTTTTTTTTTAAAAGAAAAAAAAAACTTAGGTGACGAGATTTTTTGTTTAAATCCTCCACCTAAGTTTTTTTTTTTAAAAAAAAAGAAAAAAAAAACTCAATAAACTTTGAAAAGCTCACCAAGTACAGATGCATTACCAATTATTTCTATCTCCATCTTGGTTCCCAATAATCAAATTCTAATTACTTATGTACAAGACCGAAATTTGAATGAACTAAATAGGATTTTTAGCAACGGGCACGACTATGGTGAGAACACCCAAAAGGTTCTCATCTATGAGACTTTTTTTTTTAGCCCTTACATGAAAAATCAGTACTCTAAAATTGCATTTTCACTTAAATAAAAATGGACACAACTATATCCCATCGAACTTTTTTAACATAAAATTTTTTTTTAAAAAAATGGAATCACCGCCGGAGAGCCGACCCACCACCATGAATAGCAACTGTGTCACCACGCTTGTGACCGACGATGGAATCCATCACCATCAAAGCAAACAATTATAAAATAATAAAAAAATCCAAAAACTTCATATTAAAAAGTCTGCCCGTTGCGAGCGAGGGGGGAGGGTTGTGGGTGGTGGAGTGGCCGATCAACGGTTGATCGAATTGCGGCAAGGTTTTTGGCCTCCGTGCGACAAAGGTGGTCAATCTTCCTGTTCCACAACAAAGAGAACCGCCGGAGGTTGGTCTTAACCCCATCGCAACAGTGCCCCAAACAGCGGGCTCGTGATGCCGACGTTGCGACAGTGGCCAACGAACCACCGTGATTCTTGCGGTCTAGCAGCGTCGCGGCAGAGAGGGTTGGCTGCCACCAACCGTCGCGTTCTGAGTTCACCAGCATCCCCTCCCTACGGCGACATTGATTTGGTTTTGTCTTTTCTTTTCTTCTGTTAGATATTTTTTATGCTTAGTTTTTAAGTTTGGTAATGATTTTGGTGTGCATGCAATCATTTCATCAATGGTTAATATTTTATTTTGCACCGCATGAATTAAATTTGATAGATAAAACAGTCTCTCATTGATGAGAACAAATAGAGGGTCTCATTGTAGCTTTTCTTTTTTCTTCCAGTTTCTTTTTAATAATTCTTTAATATAGTAAGAAGTAAGAACCATAAAAAGGTTGTCACAGAAAAAAAAAAAAAAAAAAAAAAAAGCTCAATGTTCAAACTAAAACAAAATATGATGTTTTCTCGTGTGTGAATGCAAACTATTGAACCATGCTTCCATTCAGCCAAACATACATTATTAACTTTTTCATTCATGAGTAATTGGTTAATACATAGAAATCACTAGTAAAAAAAGTACAGCCAACATATTAATATATAGATTAATTCATTGGTTAAGAAATAAAATTAGGTAACAAGGAGATTTCTTGCTCTCAGCGACTACAAAGAAAAATGTGAGGCACTTGTTCACTATTAGGAACCCCAACACAACGAGTGTGTTGCCAAGTCTCACAAATGTCACAAGAGACCCTCCTTTTTCCATCATCATCTTTGACACCACAAGGTCAATTCATAACACATGACTCAATTCCACTTTCATATAACTCATCCCACTTAATAATAACTTCTCCACTTGAATTATCTCTCATCATTTGCTCTTTGTTTATACTTCCCTCAAAAACAAGCTTTTGACCAGCTTCAACCATCCCAAATGCAAAATCCTTACCACTTGACTTCACATTGTGAATTGACTCCACAAAAAAGCTCCTCAAACCCCAATATATCTCTCTAAAGTTCCTTTCCACTTCTAAGTTTATTTCATCAAATGTGGAATTGTTTTAAGTGTCGCACACTCATAAGGAGGCAATATAGCCTTATTGAAACCATGTTCATGACCATGAGTAACATTTTGATGATTTTCATTATTGTTTCTTAGGAGGACCGTACAATATAAGTTCAATTTTCTAATTTTGCAGGAATTTCGGAAGAATACTCTTTTACAAGGTACCTAGAATCAAGAACTATCCATACCGCCACTGAAATTGCCGGAAGTACCCCTGAGTTGCATATCTTAGTACTCTTTTTGAGAACGTACTTGTGCAAGTAAAACATGTCCTTCATTAGTTAAAACCTTGTGATCTTTTACGTAGCCCTCATTCTTGATCCGTTCACAACCAAATTATTTCTTGATTACCATTATTATTATTAATGAAAACGTGATTGGACGTATCTTCTAAATAATACTCGAGAACTGGTCATGAGATTCAAGCTTTATCTCACTAAATAATTCCCAACAATCTGGTTCCCAATTGATTTCAACACAAAATCTAACAACCCTGTATCACCAATATAGTTGCAAGCAGCATCCCTGACTTCTTGCCTAGAGACGCATTTGAATTGAGCCCTTTTTAGGGATTCAATTATGACCCTAGTGGCCATTTTGACTTAGGGGACCAACGACATGTTATGTCAACAGGTATCCCAGGGTTGTAAGACTCCATGTTGGAAGTGTCCTTTGGGAGGCGTGACTTGAGCTCTAGCATGAAGTGGAAGAGGTCGCCTAGGGTTGTTAGAGAGTGATCTAATAGGGTTTGGAACTTTGAGAACATGAGAAGAAGGTCATGGTTATTTGGAGAAAATTGATAATTGTGGATGAGCACCATTAAGGGCATGCCTCGTAGGCTTCTAAGGCTCTTTGGTACATTTGTTGGGTGACACAGAAGGTTCCTTGACCGAACTTATAGCCCCATTGACCAAACCATGGCTCACCATAGGTGATACCATGGATTAGCCTTAAGTCCATTCCCTTCTTTCGGGAAATGTCATTTAAGCTCACTTTCCTACATCAAGCAATGGAGGAGATCATATTACACTACAAGAAAAATTACATTTAACGACGTATTATTTACGACATGTAGTTTTTAAATGTCGTTAAAAAGTACATACAACGACATCTTCAACAAAGATGTAGTTAATAACATTCGAAACAATAATTAACGACATCTATATAGATGTCGTTGTATATACTTTTCAACGACATTTAAAAACTACATATCATAAATAATATATCGTTAAATATAGTTTTTCTTGTAATGTTAGACATGCTAGTTAATGTTTCTACACAAGAATTAAGAGATAAGTATGACTATGAGAGGCAAGGATAAGAAGTACGACCTTTTAAAGCTTAACACAACTAATATTAGATTAAGGCATAAATGTTTATTACTATGAATGAAATTAAAACATAAGAAAGAAACCAGCAAAACTTAAAAACAATAATAATAAATAAAAAGTTCCTTAGTTAAAATCACTAACCAAATTTAGTGCCCTTAGTGTTTTATGCAGAGATTGTGTCATTATGATAATGATAATGGCATAACCAAACCCTTCTTTCTTTCTTTTTTTAATTGAAATAACCTTTTTTTTTTCTAGAGATTTGTGAAAAACGCAAAGATATATATATATATATATATATATAATTTTAAAAAAATATGCAAATTAATGCATTAAAATTAGGAATAATATAAATGCCTTAACTACATACTATAAGAATCAATAAATAATAACACTACCGGATATCTCCAAGGACAAAAATGAAAAGAAAAAAATATATATAGATATCTGTGCAATGTTATGTTAAAGGAGACACAATTTGACTAGGGGTCAGTTAGTGGTTATTTTTGGGCTACGTGACATGTTTATAAGAGTGTACTTGAAATATAAAATTTTTCAATTAGAATATTTTAAGAATAATAAAATTATACGGTGATTATAATAATGAATTTCAGGTTTATGCTACAAAATTATGTAGTAATTATTATAATAATCTTAACATATCTGCTATTTATAAAATATTTTAATTTTTTATATTTTAACATAACTTCTAAGATAATGTTATATCTTTGACTCATTCTAAAACCTTAAAAAAGGAGTAAACCTTTGTTAGACGATGAGGCAAATTGTATACTAAAGACATCGTGAAAATTTGAAACAGAAAGTTACATAACATGGCGCACTTTTAAAAGTTAAATTTAATTATGTCATATTTAAAAAAATTTATGTCACATTATCATTTATATTATATGTTAAATTATGTTATAAACAAATATATATGACATTTATAAAAATAAATTTTAAAAAATAACATTTATGAAAATTTCTTGAAAGAGAAGGCTTGATGTGGTGTCCAGCTAAGTCTGACCCATTTTCCAGCCCGTTTACACACAACAAATGCCCAAACCCATTTGAGTGAAACACACCATGCATGACGTGTCCCTGTGATTCCACTAGAATCTTGGACTTTCCATAATTAACTGCGTCTGAAACCACAAGATCATTGCCCTCTTTGTAATTCATAATGGTAATTTGAAAAAGGGATGTTAAGAAAGTTGATAGGTCGTAAATAAGATGCTATGTTGACCGATTTATTGGCATTGCTTGCGGTGCATCGATAGACTTCTCTCCATCGAGTAAGAGCAGGACATAAAGTGGAGGGTGAGGATGGACTTGAAGTTGAAAGGAACAACTAGGAATGGCCGGCCCAAACTCAAGTAGCGCCTTCACATTCTCTCGACCCGACCGGATACCCTTGTTTCCCAAAGCTCTTCAACCTAAAAAACCTTTCTCCTCTCTTCCTCTTCTTGCAGCCAGTTTGGTCCAAATGAGACACACTTCTTTTAGCAACAAAAGTCGGGAGACCAAAACCCAAAGCCAGATCAACAAAGAAAGAAAGGCCATGTGGTACTTTAATTGACAGCTTCATACATTGGAATATGGAAGGAAGACCAATTTGGCAAGTCCAACCTAATTAATTGAGCAGGCTAATTCCAAGCATGTTAAAGGACAAAAGCAAAATAAACCTTAAATGTTATCTTAATTTGTGCCCACAAAATAAGATTGGGATATGACCCAAAAAACAGACTCTATAGCCCAAAAAAGAGACTCTATAGCTTGTTGGCTTGGTGACTATTTGCAAATTTTTTGCAATGAGTTTGAGTTTTGGAGTAAATTATTGGCCCATGCCAACTATACCACCATTGAGCATTACTTTGTCCTCCGCCAATTTCTATGGTCACCTGGGATTTGCTTGAGCTTATCTTATAGGAACACAAGCCTACAACCCAACAAATCTTGGCCAACTATTACCCCTATTATCAAATTCAAGAGATATATACATTTTTGAGCAATGGGTGATACATGCATACATATTATACAATACTCCTACGTAATAAGTGTGACCCTTATAAGTAGAGCTTGTGTACAATCACAATGTGAAATTTTACTTTAGGCGAAAGCAGTGATAGTGTAGAGGCATTTGGTGGTGAATAGGGAAACATTTTAAATTTTGGATTTTAATTTTAAGATTCTTTAAACATTCTATTTGTGCCTATATTTTATGAGAAAAATTAGTAGTTTAATTCGCACTTATTAATTAATTAAATGCAAATCAATTTCTTTATTTTATAAAAAAATTATCTGTTCTTTGTTTTATGGTGTTTCCATTGGGAAGAAAAATCTGGCTTCGTTAGTGGGCAAAAGCTCCTATAGTTTTCCTTACTATTTTTATCAAAAATTAATCCATAGCTCCAAATAAATATAATATTGAATTGGAGATGAAGGATTTAAATTCAAGTGTTGAAGGTAAAGTTTATTATGAATTTACGGTTAAACGTCTCTACAACGGCTTTAATCACTATTATATAACAATAATACGATTATCATTATTAATATAGAGTACATCTAATCAGAGTACTAGAAATAACAAAAACAATGAAAAAACAAAAATTTTGTTTATTTTTCCATTTTGCGTATATTATCGCAATAGTTGGATAATATCGCATTGGATATGGTAATTTCTCTATATAAAAAAAAAAAATCAATGTTGCACAATACAACATTATAACTTGGAAAGGAAAAAAAAAAAACAAAAAACTTGCAATGGCTATGAGTATGTGTTTGTATGTTGATATCAAAAATTTTCGGGGAGAGGATTGCCTTGAAGAAAGGATTTGAAGAGTACGAGAGATCTTTGAGGTTGTGAAAATGGAGCCTCATGGGAGGCCCCTCTTATGGTCGCAAACGACAATGCGTTTCCATAAACCTGTGTCCATCCCCCAACCTACACAAATTGTTAAGAACAAAAAATTAAAGAAATTATCAGCATACATAATTTCCAATAATTTTTTTTATAGTGAATTCTTTAGAGCACTTTTTATGTATATTTTGTCGCTTCTAGGAATTCAAGAGAGAATAAAAAATAAAAATCATTTTCAGACAATCTTTTTCTTCTTTTTTTTTAAAAAAAAAAAAGAAAGAAAGAAAATTACCTGCTTTCCCTGGAACCAGACTCTATAAGGGACAGTGGTTTTGAGTCCTAACTCAGTTGCCAATTTGTCCACCAAGGTTCGGCTTCCCATCAATGGAATTACGGAATCTTGGTCTCCGCTAAAATAATTAATGCACAAGTAATTATTTGAAGAGCTCTAATGAATATGTACAAATTAAACACAATTACAAGTATAGATTTCTTTTTTTAAAAAAAAAATTATGTTATAATATTTGTAGAGGAACATGAAGAATTAATACAATGAAAATCCATGAAGATTCTAAATTACCTGTAAACCAAGACGGAAATTCCAGCCCTGACGAGTGATCCAACAATAGAGATTGTTGGTAATTCCACATTCAACACTTGATAGTCCAATATTCTGCAACCAAACAAACAAGAGTTCAATAAAACTAATATTTTCCGACTACGACTTTATTGTAACATAATATAACATATTAAAAAACAAAAACGTGAACCATCGATAAGTATTACCGACCACATCGGTCACACCAACTATCAACACACGTACTACTTTTATTCGCACTCATGTGTTTAACTTAGCAAGTTAGAGAAGAATTACTCGCTGCAAGCGTTCCATTGGCGGACTCCGACAAGCCGAGCATGGAGAGCCTTTTGCACGTCTCTTCGGTTTAAATATCTTGCAACTTTGTCATCAACACACACATCTATGCTGTCACTCACTGGCTGCAGCCATTGATTTATATTTTAAAAATTAAATTTTTAGGACTGTTAAAAAAAAAAACAAAGAACACACATATGTGCGTAGAAAACTCTGAAACGGAAAAATCATGGACAGAGGTAGAAGCAAATCTACTATTTTGAAAAAATTGGTATGAAATAAAAAGTTAAAAATAACACACACATATATATATATATATATATAAGATTAAAACTTTATAGACTCTCTAAAAATTCTCGTAATTATAATTTCACTATAAACGTCACACCATAAACTTTTAAGGCCAGACTAAATAGAATTTGGGCCATTGTACTTTATCAAGGACTAATCAACCAAAATAGAAAGTAGTAACTAGTAAGTGTCCAATAGCACTAAAAAAAATCAAGAGAGAATGATCCAAGAAAAAGCTTGGAAGTTGATTGCTTATCGCATACCTGAGGCTTGGGATTTAGAACCTTTGATTGTGACAATAGTGAGGAGATACAAACATCAAGAGTAACATCATATTTGTCGACGAAATTGCTTGTTTCTTTGTTGACTTGGTTCATGACTCTCAAACAAGAAGCTGAAAGTGCATCTCTGTAGTACTCACTCACATACCTAGAATAGTTACACACCGAGCTGAACATTTTGTATGTTTTGTCTGATATTACTCCATGAGACCAAAGATACTCTGCCCTTGAATTGAAGTCTGTCGCATATTCCAAAACAGGATTTCCCAGCTAAAAAAAAAAAAAAAAAAGAAGAAACATTTTGTAAATCCGTATGCACCGTACATGTGTTAGTAAAAGATAACTGTCACATGATCAAAAAAAAATTCCACTATGGTATGTGACAGTTTTAATAATGTATTGTTGCATTTGTGATGATCGCACCATCGACAACGACGATAAACAGCGTTTTTCGTTGATCAGAGCCCAAGGTCATGTAAAAGATCAAAACCGAAAAACTGATACCATGTTTTACTACTTACAGCAATTCCTTTCAAATTGAAGACCTCCTTTTTTCTGTTTACTTCAACCATAAGCTTTGCCAACTGAGGAATATAGTGGCCTGGTTGATAGAAAACATAGATATTTTTTAGATTAATCTTTTAAAGTTGAAGAGATGGATAATGGGATTTGTTGGGATTAGAATTACCTGCATAACTTTCTCCAGTTAAGAACAAATCCCTCTTCCTATATTGAGGAAACTTTCTAAACCAGCCTCTCAAGAATACTAGATTGACCCTGGCTTAAAACATTATCAAATCCAGTACAAGCACAGTATAAGAAAAAGGGGGAAAAAAAAGGATCCTTTCTGTCCAATACTATATTCATGAAAAAAGAAGAAAATACTATTGCTTTTATGTGTCACTTTTCCTAAAAAGTGCATAAATGGCCATAGTTGTCTAATGCAGGAAAGCTAAGAAATAAAGTTAAAACGAGGAAATGAAAAAGTTTATTGAAAGTGATGTAATTAAACTTAATTAGCATATAATAAATTATAACTACCTGTTGCTTTATCATCCACTGCCACATAAGAGGAACTATCTGTGGAATAAGAGAAGCCCACTCCAACTGGTGTCTCCAGGTACAACATATTTGCCTCTGATAATTAATTTACCAAATTAAAAAAATAAAAAAAAAAATCAATTATAGCAATTTGTGTACACAAAAAATAAATAAATAAGTAAATAAAATACCTTTATTCCAGCTGTATTTATTTCTAAGCAGGATCTTCCCATTTGGTCTAAAAGGTCCATTTTCAGAGAATGCCCCTACTCCCAAAGAAGAACATCCTGGTCCTGAAAGAAACAACAACCAAAATATAGAATTAAATATTTCTTCTTGATTTATTTTAGCGTAAAAGATTGGCATTATATTAATTTACAAACCCCCATTTAACCAGAGAACCAAAGGCTTTGAAGCAGGATCTTTTTCAGCTTCAGCAAAGTAGTAAAAGAGAGAAGTGTTCTTCTTTGGATCAACTTTGACATAACCAGAAAACTGTTGAAAACCCACTTGGGGTTGACCAGGAAGTTCATGAATCTTGTCAGAGTGAGATGAATAGGACTCATTTATGTTCACAAGAAGAAAGCAAAACAGAAGCAAAAAATGGTAAAGTTGTAGAGATTTTGCCATGGCCTTTCCTCAGTCAGAAGAACCTTGAGAAGGAAGGTTTAAGTGTGGAAGAAGAAGATGAGATTGTCCACTAAATAAAGCGTGCTGATCAGAAATTTTGACTTGTTCCTTTTTCTTATTAATGATTATTGGTGTTGTGGCTTTTTGGTTGCAGGCCTGAAAACGGTTTTGAAAGAGATGCGTCTGAGAGACACAATGACTAAAGCAAGTCTTTTTTTTTCTTTTTTTCGAGCCTTTTTTATGTAAAAAATATAGTAGCGATAGAGAGGGTGGTGTACGCAGATAATTTGTCAAAAAACGATTTAAAAAAAAACGTGTGAGAAGCACGATGACGAGTATGAGTTTTTTTTTAAAGTGGTTTAAAAAATTACAACAAAAAAGAATGACATATGTAGAATATGTAATTATAAAAATCAAAATATCCTAAATGTTATATAATTTTTTTCATTTATACTACTTTATTAATCAAGTGAGACCGACTCAAACCAAAAATCTTATCCAACAGAGCTGACAATCTTAGCATCTGCTGGTAATGACTAGACTAAGTTTTATGTGTGTGTATATGTGCTAATACCTTATGCTGAGTCAGAAAATAAAGTTGATCTTTTGGGCACCAAAAAGGTCAGAAGCAAGAGCAAAAGGAATCTGCAGTTGGACTGGCCTTTTTTTTTTCTTACAAGAGCCTGTGGATTGATTTTCAGAAATTGCGGTTTTGCTTCCGTTTTATTGCTTTTGTTTTTGTGTTCTTTTATTCTTTGTGATGGATATATATGGCCACAAAAGTACGTAGCTAATATTCTTCCAAACAAAAAGCAACAATAGAATACGTCTCACTTGAAAGTGGCTTTAGAAGAATAATACTACATTGAATAGCCTTCAAAAAGGTGTCACAACGGCCAAAATAATTTAGCTACAATGTATAAATTCATGACAACATCATGAGGGTTTGAGGCTGAAATTAATCATCAATAGAACTTCCCAGTCTCTTTTTTGTTTTCCAAAGTATGATATGATTTGATACGTAAGTACAAACCCAAATCTTAGTTGAAAGGTACACAATATATATTGATTGTTGAACACTATAATTTATTAACAAGTTCTCACCATTTTATTTTTCCAGTACCTACCCGCTAGCCCTAAATATGTGTGCGCTAACCGTGTTTAGCCGCTTGACAAGAGTGGGTTGGGTTGGGTTTAGAGGAAAGAACCAGACTCAAATCTTGAGAGCGAGCAATTAATATTATATGTGTGTGTATATGTAAAAGAATATGTGTGAGTATTTTTCCAACTTAAGAAATGTTACCTTTTAGAATTATTGTATTATGTTGGTTAAATCATGTGGCAGAAAATAAAAGTCACCCCAAGAACATGCAGTTATATAGAGTAAATTATATTGTTATATCTTAAATTATTCACTTTTTGTATTATATATTCTAAACTTTTAATCTTGGCACAATATATCTTAAACTTTGAAATTATTAACAGTTGAATTCCAAAAGTTAGTTTTAAATTTTCGTTAAGTATACCTTTTTACGTGTTGAGTTTCAATTTTTTTTCTTAAAATGACGAGCTTTATTTTTAAAAAAATTCACGTGTGAATTTTATGACCAAAATTGTCCATGATTTTTAGCGTTTATTAGCTATTGAATCTTAATTGTTAATGATTTCAAAATTTAAGATATAATTTACCAAAATTAAAAGCTTATGGTGTATTTTACAAAAAAAAACGAATAGTTTGAAGCGTAATAATGTAATTTTCTCAGTTATGTGCGCTTGGAAAATTAGCTGACAGGAGATATTTGGTTTGATCATTCAAAGGTGTTCGTAACTTGGAGAATAAGTATTCTGTAAAGTGCAATAGAGTTTGCTTAATGAATAGAAATGAAGGACATCAACAACATGGGCTCATATAAGTGAAAAACAAGCAAACAAATCTATAATTCAGTCTTCTTTATGTACTTTTGTGTAATGAATTTGTTCTCTTTGACCCATTTTTCAGCTTAAAAAAAAAAGTGTTCTGATGATGTTGAAGTCCCCAGCTTAAAATATAACCATAATATATATATATTACAAATTGGAATTTATTTATTTTTTCCTTTTAACATATATAAATAACATCGCATGCTAAAGTCCACGGACACCACATGTAACCCATTATAGCTTCAAAACACCAATAATGACTTCTAAGTGTATCCTTGCCCCTTTTTCACTCTCACCCACATTTTTGTCCTAGACTTTTAAGCTTTCTGCTATTACAATAAATGGAAATGTGTACGTGTGTGTATATATATGACATACAAACAAGTATATGTACATATACATGTATACATACAACAAATAATAAAATTAACTCAAGCAATTAAAATATAGAAGGGGTGCAGAAATTCATGAAATAGCCAATAATGAAAATCTCGATTTAAAAAAAAAACAGAACAAAAGAAAGAGTCCAGGTCTGCTGTCTCTATTTTTCTGTCTCAGTAGCTATTCCTACAATATTTATTTTGTATGTTATTTAAATTTAGGAATCTGATCACATAAATAAAAACAAAATACCCAAAATACTTCATAAGGTGTCAATATTTAAATAGAGGGACAATCAACAAGACAAGAAAATAGGACAGCAGATCTTGATTCTAAAAGATATGGCCCTAAGAGGCATGGCAAGGTATGCTTTGTCCAAAACTCAGCATTAGTTTGGCTAATAAAACTGATGAAATCTTTTAGTTTATGTGCACAAGTTTCATTCCATGTCTGTTTGCAATAATAATTCGTGATCATGTTGTTTTGGCTAATCTACAATGGAAAGATTTCTTTGCATGACTTAAAATAAAAAATAAAAGTAAAAACGAAGAAGAAGAATTATCATGAACGAGAAATCAAGGAGCAAACAAACTACAAAAGACAGAGGTTTCATTGATATATTCCATGCATTGTCCTTTCTACTATGGAGCTGATTCATTGATGCTAATTACATGGAGAGAGAGAGAGAGAGAGGAGGAGGAGAAAAGAAAAGAACCCAATATGATATGATGTGGGCGTGTTTTCTATATGGCCCATTTAATATTTCATTATAATACTTTTTAGTCTCATTGGACAATATCTTATTTTAAATAAACCATGCCTAACTAATTAAAACAATAATAGAAACCATATGTAATTAAATTTCTCAATGAAATATGTAGCACTATAACAGCAGCAACAACAACAACAACAATGAACTTTCAACATTCGCCATATATTCTCCTCTCAGGAGGAAAAAAAATCCCACATTTTATAGTCCCATAACCTAACAATAAATGGACATCTAACTTTGACCATAAAAAAACTGTACACCTAACTCAAAGGAAAAAAAAAAAGGTGCACCGCATTTTACCGTGAATGTCTATCTTAGGGAACACTAAATATGCATTGTATTTAAAAAAAAAAAAATCTGCATACTTTGACTGCTTAAAACTGGATTGATTAATTTGTCATCTGTGTAAATAAATTTTAAATCCTGTAATTTCCTAAAGTAAATGGCTAGTATCAGACAGTTACCGCTATTATATATATGTTTCTGTTTCTTATGCCACAAAAAAAAAAAAAAAAATCGTGATTTTGTATCAAAACTTGTGTTCTTTTCTACAGTTCCTTATGTGTGATCAAGAGAAAACAAAAAAACAAGAAGGAGAAAATAAAAGGAAAAAATAGAACGAAATAATATTGTCAAAATGTAAAAAAGTGTGGCAATGGCAAATATAACTTTGAGGATTCTGATTAATATTTAATTTTCACAAGTACCTAACTTATATCAGAGGGAAAAAAAATATTATTTCTCCACCTCAAGGCTTAAAAAGAGAAAAGATATGCTATGATAGGCAGATTTGGGGTCCATCCTTATATTTTAGTTTGTTGTCATTTATTTATTCCCAGACTTTGCGATTAGTTTATATATATATATATATATATATATATATATATATATATATTGCATTAGATGAAGGTTTTCTTCATTTGTCCAACAACTCAATGAGTGTGTTAATCTAACACCACCACCGCGACCAACCCAACCACACAAAAAAAAAAAAAAAAAAAATCCCTTAATGAGTGTGTTAGGTATATACTGATGAATATTGAAACGCACCCCAACTCTGTAGGTGACATTTTTTGAGAGAGAGAGGGGGGCGGGGTGGTTAAATAGTTGATATAGAATTGTTAGATATGTAGAAATGATTAAGCCAATGGGAAGTGGTTGAGACATTGGAGCAAACATATATGAGTTGGAACATGTGTCACACTGGAAAAGTATAGCTTACATCTTGGCTTTTTGAACTCTTGCGTTGAAAGCAAAGCTTCCAAGCAACTTTTTCTTTTTTTAGTTTCCCCCTTTTTTTAAAAAAAAAAAATTAATGTCTCGTAGCCATTCTCATACAAAATTTTAAAATACATAGTTTAAAAAAAGCTTACCAACTTTTCTATTTGTTTAACTGAAATTGTAAAAATGCACTTTCGAGTTCTCTTTTGAGATATGGATATTAATGGCTTCCAGATATCACGGTTACTGTCCCTTTACTAGTCTGTGGATCAACGTGCCCCAAGTTGTGGATAAATATGTACACACAAGCTTTTCTGTTTCTTTTTCTTCTTCTTTTCCTAAATGGAAATGGTGAAACTTAAAAGACGACTAGTCTAAAGGTTTTTTTTTTATTTAATTTCCTTCTTTAAAGAAATTATGGTTAATTTTCCTTTTCTTGTTTTAGTAAATGGCCAGTCAAAATAGATCTATTTACTCAGTAAGTACAATATTACCAATTAGTTACATATATACAGTTGTTTTA
Source organism: Artocarpus hirsutus (assembly GCA_946598075.1). Classification (NCBI taxonomy): domain Eukaryota; kingdom Viridiplantae; phylum Streptophyta; class Magnoliopsida; order Rosales; family Moraceae; genus Artocarpus; species Artocarpus hirsutus. The sequence continues at coordinate 23,549 of CAMOHE010028938.1, read as the reverse complement.
ATTAGTGAATATGAAAATTATAAAATTAACTTTTTAACCCCAAATTGGTTATTTCCCCAAATCACTCTTTAAAAATTTTGATAGCATTCATTTTGGGGTGATGCTAGAATAAAACTAAAACTCAGGTAGTTAGGTACCAAATTCTTAGTTAAAGCGTTCAGGTGAGTGACAATAAAGAAAACTATTCAAGGGGGTTAAACTGTATGTTTGGAAAAATATATACCCTTGAGGTAATAGAAGAGTAAGGTGACCCGAATTCTACTTGATCTAACCCGAAAAGTTTCCGGTGCGATATGTGTGGTGAAATTACAATTATGGGAATTTTTTTGGGGGTCTGTAGTGGGTTACAAGATCAGGATGAACCTGTTATATTAAGGTTACGCTATATATATATATATATATGTATTTTACGTCACCTCCTCTTATACCAATCTTTTTGGAATAGTAGATTTGCTTCTGTCTCTGCCGTGATTTTTTCCTTTTAGGGTTTTCCATGTATATCTATGTGTTCATGTTCTTCGTTTTCTTATTGCCTATTTTTGTTTATTTTCTAACACAAACAAAACCTCTAATAAAAGTAACATTTGCATGCAGGAAAGGAAAAGAGGGAGTAGATACTAATGGCTTCGTATTCATTTCTATAATATACATTTTAAGCAGCGAAACATAGCATGAATTATGAGGGCATTGGAGTTTAGAGGGTCCAAGTTCGACCTGAATCATAATGGACTTGACTCATTCGGTTTGCCCAAGGCAAAATGCAAAACAACATCGAAAACACTAAAACCAACAACTGAAATTGGCCAGAGCCCCAAAGAACCCGCCCAATCAAGAACCGATGAAACAGTACACACCAATTTTAACGAGGTTCGAAGTGATTCACTCTTACGTCCTAGGGACACCAGCACCGCAAAGAGTCACTAGCGCAGAAACAGAATTACACCCTCGGATCAATGAAACATTCTTCTCTCTCCATTCCCAAACCCCCAGTAGCTTCTCTATCAAATTAAGAACAATTTTCGGGGAAATTTTCCCACAGTTACAAGCCAAATCCTAATCTCTCAAGAGTAGAAATATATTCACATTTTAACCTGTTTCCATACTTCTAATTAGCTGTTTTCCTTGAATTCACACATTCGCCCTTAACTAACAAAACTAACTTTAAAACTTCAACCATTGATCTTCAAGAAGGATTTGCTAGCATTGTTCACCAATCAACTTGTGCCACCAAAGATAACATAGTAGAAGAAAGAGAAGTGCCAATCTCTGGAAGCACAAAAATACCAATTCAAACAAAATTAACCAAAAGGACCTCTAGGCTTGGAAAAGACAAACAAAAGATAAAACCACTGACTTGAGTTTGCATCTCACGCTACCCTTGTGACAGGATATACAGTGATAGAACCAATTCTCGGGCCTCGGCATCGCCGTACATACCAGGCATGTCATACGACAATCGATTGGAATTTGTCCCAGGGACCCCAAGCAACAATTTCCGCTTTTTTTTGAGCAAGTATGCGATTTTTATTTTTCGAGCATTTTCTGCTTTGGTGCTACTAAGATCTTCAGAAGATTCCTCATCCACTAAATCCAACCAAGATTGTCTATTTATTTCCTATAGAGCATTCGGTTGACAAACTGTGACTACAGTAAGGCCAACAAGACTAACCTTCAAATTGATACCATAGAAACTTTGGGCTATTTGCACTCTACCAGGGCGTTTGAATTCCTACACATCTGAAAGAATTTTCCGTCAAAATGGCTTCTTTTTTTTTTTAATGAATAGCACCTCAACAGAGGCTCATCTTATTAAAGAATAGAAAACTGCAATTACTACACAAAAATCAAATGATCCTGTAAAAAGGCAAACCAATATAATCCCTAGACACATAAAACTCCAAAGAATCCGGACAATGAGACCACCACATCCTATCACAATTAATGATCCCAAGATTAGCTAGCTTATCCGAAACTTCACGAAACACATGAGAAAAACGAAGATCCATCTTTGTCGACAAGGAACGAGTGCTACTCCAGTCCTTACAAACTCATTCAAACTCTGAGAAGATGTCCACTATTTAGAGAAGACGGGGAAGCTATAACCAGTAACACCTGTCAAAGGCAACAACATATATCCCAACATGAATTAAAACCAACAAAATCAGCAACCTTCAAAGGAACGATTGTCCCCATGAGGAAAGAAAAAAAAAAGGAAGAGATGAAATTAGAGTCAACTGCTATGTCGAAGTAGAGAAAATGCACAACTTGAGGAGATGGAGAATAAATGGGCAAGAAAATAATAAAAAAAGAAAAAAGAAACAGACAATGCAGAAATCCTAGATGACTAGCAGCCGTTTATAGCAACTTTTATGTTTAATTAACCATCTTCTGAAATATTACAAAATATTACGCAGAGGATGAAGCATTGAGAATTTCTCTCAAAAGGCCTAACTAAATATTTGTTAAAGCTTTTAGCAGGCAATGGGATAATTATTAACAGGGCAACTAAACAGAATTCATAGTTAACAATGGATTTGCCTAGCAGGTCCCAAGAAAGAGCTAGGATTAATAGTGTATTCTTGTAAGTATGATATATATACACACACACACGTATATATATATATTGCATAAATTTGCTAGAAGTTACTAATCATCATGATCTAGTTGCTTCAATACTCATAACTGTGGATGTGGAATCTTAGTCATATATAATATATAAGAACGAAATATTAACAATAGGAAATTCACCTTCTGGGGATATGATGAGCGTCGCAATTGACTATTCCCTCGGCACTTTTCCACCAAAACAAGCACAAGTTCCCTCGGCACTTTTCCACCAAAACAAGCACAAGTGCCACACCTTCTCCTCTTGACGGCCCAATATAGACCTCTGAAATGTGGGCTATTTTGTGCCAATCCTCTCCCAGTTCCTTTTCACATCGCTTCTCTAATTTAGGACATGATTCAATTGATAACTTCTGTAACTTGGTGAGGTTCTGAATGCTCGTTGGTATACATTTCAAATTTGGACAACATGCAATGGTCAATTCACGAAGAGATGCAAGATTTTCAAACGAATCAGGCAATGATGTGAGCTCCAAGAAATATGATATGTGCATGAATTCAAGTGACGCAAAATGTTGCAGAGCCTCAAGAAAACGGACAAAATTCTTGTGAGGAATACATTCATTGCAAGAATTTTGTTCTTGAAATTTGAATGAACCCTTGTAAAATTTTGATGCATTTATGCCTGACATACAAAAAGTTACGAAGAGAAGAGAAGTGATTAAGACAACTTGGAAACACCTCCAGCTCCGGAAAATTAACCAGGTACAGAGATTGAAGCGTAGTAAGGTTCCAAAGGCTTTCAGATAAAGATTTCAGCTTTTCACACCCAATAACTTTTGCGCATTTTAGGACAGAACTTTGAAAAATTCCCTCCGGTAAGCACTTGAGCTCATTGCAAAATCTGATTTCTAAATCCTCAAGAGCATTGAGCCCAATTAGCGCATCAGCAGGCAACTCTTGAAGCTTTGTGAAATTTTCAATTATAATCGACTTGAGTAAAGTGAGATTTCTGAGCATTCCTTGGGGAAGCGAAACCATGCTATCATCCTGCACATGCACTATGCGAAGCTGAGTAAGACCATGAAGGTTAGAAATGGAATTGAGTAACAGCTCACTAACTCCAACGACAATTGTGTATAATGCCGATCCCATGCTTGGAAATGTCAATTTTGGGCATCTATTCACCTTCAACAAGGACAAGCATGGGAAAATCTCTTTTCCTTCCACCCTTACCAACCTTTCTCAATTTGGCAAATTGCAAAGCTCAAGCCTTTTTAAGCACACAAATCCTGGGCCATGTAATGCTGTCAATTTTGGGCAGTCAAACACTTCAAGGAAGACAAGCATGGGAACATCTCCTTTCCTTCTTCCCTTGACAACCTCTCCAAATTCGGTAAAAAGGATAGACGAAGAGCTTCTAAGCGCTCAAGACCTCTCCTCAAGTCTCCACTGTAGGATTCATTGTCCAGGTATCGCACAAAATTGCTTTTATATATTACAAGTTCTTGCAGTGACCTGAGTTTCCCAAAAGGTGGAAGTTCTAAACAGTTTTTGCAACTATGGAGACGAATCCTGACTACATTTCCAAGGGATTCGTTACTAAACCAAGATGGGAAACGAATACCTTTATAAAAATAAATGCACAATATTTCCAAATTTGAAGAAGGAGCGAGGGCTTCAAGTACCTGTTGAGAATTGTTCTGAGAATCATTTTCACTCACTCCAAGACAAGTGCAATTCTTTAATATTCCTTTTCCCGGATAAATTGGCAGACTTTGCTTCCATTGGACTTTCCACTTTCTCAAGGTTTGTGATGTGTAGAGAACCTCCAATATTTAAGTGGCGTAACTCATCCAAGCGACAACGCTTTTTCCTATCCACAATAAAATTTGTCAAAGTCCTTAGGTTTGTCGGGCGCCCAATGTTTAGAGGCATATGAAGTAAGTTACAACCTTCAATGTAAAGATGACGAAGATTTTTTAAGCGACTCGTGCTTGGGAAGCTTACAAAGAGAACAACGTGTTAGGTCTAAAGTCAAAAGATGGTTTAGGAAACAAATTGACTCGGGAAGGATGTCAATAGTACTGCCTGAAATATTCAAATACCGCAAGTGCTTTAAATTGCTAATCCAATCCACAGTAATGGGTCTTCCTGGATACAAACGTGATTCAACATCAAAAGCTCGTAAAGAGAAAAACTTCAACGGAGAAATAAACTTAGATGAATGACTATAGTCTAATAACATGAAAGTCCTCAAGCACTCGGCACTTGGTATATCAACATTTTTACAGCATGTCAAATGACGAACTCTTTTTGACAAGTTAATGGGGTGTGCATCGTCATGATCAAAATCCACAACACAACATTGATCGTCCATGATGGATTTAGCTAGATCATGCATCAAATCATGCATCTTCAAATAAGATTTACAACGCACGCTGTCAATCTCAATATCTTGGATAAATGATCGCCAAAACAATTCATTGACTATCTCATCACCAATATCTTCCACATCAAGTCCTCTCTTAGAAGAAATTAAACCATTAGCCATCCACAGTTGAATTAACTTTACCTTGTCAATTCTATAATCCTTGGGGAAGATAGCACAATAAGCAAAACATCGTCTTTGCTCTACCGGAAGATGAAAGTAGCTCAATCTTAAAGCAGGCAATATGGAACTCTCCTCTTGTGGTAAATTCCAAAGTTCACTTTCCTTTACCAAAAGCCACTCATGTTCTTCCCTCTTGAAGCGCATTAGGCCTCCTAGAGCCTTTGCGGCTAGTGGAACTCCTCCACACTTTTTAACTATCTCCTTCCCAATTTCCACAAGGTTGGGTTTTTCTTCCTCTTTGTTGCCAAATGCACGTTGCTTGAACAACAACCAACAATCATCTTCGCTTAAACTAGACAGATAATGTGTCATGACAGTTCCCATTATAGCCGCGACTTTTTTGAGACGAGTGGTGACCACAATAGAAGAACCATGCGAACCACAAGCTAGTACGTATTTCAACCTGTCCCATTGCTCTTGATCTTCATTCCAAACATCGTCTAAAATAATCAAAAACCTCCTCCGTTTGAAAATCTCCTGAACGCGTTTCTGCAAAGGATCCATGTCTAATGCTTCACAAGCGCTTCCAGTTGCGGATTCTATGATTGCTTTCACCAATCTGTTCACAGCAAAATCCTCAGATACACAAACCCACACTTTGAGCTCAAAACGCCTGCAACGACTTGCACCAAAGCTTCAGCCATTTTGCAGTTGAGCAATTGAGATCAAACCAAAGAAAGCTTTTACAGAATATTATTGCTAGATTGAAACTGCAAGTCACAAAAAATGATTTGTTTAAGAGCTTGGAAGACTAAATACAAGTATAAATGCTATGAATTTTTAGAGGGAGTTGTTTATGGCCTTTTATTCTTCAATTATTGACGCAAAATATAGTTGAATCGATGACACAGATCATTAAAGTCTTCTACACCACATCATTTGTATCTTCATATTTACACTCGTGTCCTTCGACTCTTTAGTAGGTGATAATTTAGTCTCTTCTTTTTTAATCTTGACAAAGTAATCCCTAAACTCTTAAACCTTGACAACTGAAGGATCTGCCCTCAAAATCCATCAAATATCTAACACAATTATACATATGCCCATCATGCACCTGTCTTGTTCAGTGAAATGACAAAAGTGCCCTTAACGTTTACACAAAAAATAAATAAATAAATAAATAAAACCCTAAAAATCACACTTAATCTAACCGAAACGCCAAATCCCTGATCTTCCGCCAAAAAAAATGATGAAACAGTCTCTTTAGCATCTAATCCCATTTTTCACCAAACAAATTCAAAACGAGAAATAAGTCAATGCAATACCAAAAGTACCAAATTCCTTATAATCAGCACGAGCAAACTTTTTCCAATCATGAATTTCAGTTTTTTTTTCCTGTAATTCTCTCCTAGGAACAATCTTCAATCGGAAAATTCTAAAACAAAGTAAAATGAAGTTCAAAAAAAAAAAAGAAAATTATAACAATATAAATAACAAACGAAAGGAACAATTGAGAGGGAAAGGAATTTACGGGATTTGGCGAGTTTGAAGCAATTTCCAGGTTTGTCGAAGAGATCGGCGGCGTCATCGTATTTGGAACCAAACAACCCCATCCGCTGAGCTTCTTCTCTGCTTTCTTCTCGAATTCGTCGGCCCTGGCTATCTGATCCTCCATTTCTTCAATTCCTTTGATTTCTTTCTCCTTCTTTTGGTTTGCTCTGGCTTTTATTTTTATTTCTTGTACCTTTTTTTTCTCTTTATGTTAGAGCATCTAATTTTCACATCAAAATATTCTTTTATCTTATTTTTATATTACTTTTTAACGCCAAAAAAAAATATTCTTTTATCTTATTTTTATATTACTTTTAATTTGCAAAAATGGAGGCTTTTCGAGCAGAAGCGGAAGACGGGCAATGCAACCGAAATGGTAAATTGATAATGTCAAGGTTCCGTTTGAAAGCGACAAGGAAAATCAGGTTTTTTTTTATAAACTAAAAACCCCACAACCCAGCCCAGCATTCCCCGTTTTAAGCCTGCTCCAATTCACTCCCCATTTTTCCATTGGCATTTGAGCGAAAAAGATGGAGGAGAGCCGACTGTGCTTTGGATAGAGTCGGCGTGCAAGAGCAAAGGGTGTTAACTGTTGAGCTATGGCAGCACCAGAAGCAGAGTCTTGAACGCCTGCCTTCTCAGCTCGCCGCCTCCTCAATATGCCCTACGAAGAGGCCTTTCATTTATTTTTTTTTTCCAGCTTGTTTATTTTTCAATTTTTATGAATCTGTAAAGCGTGATTTTACTAATATATCCTCCAAAATAAGGTCATTTTGGGTTAATTCTCACATAAGATCGTCCGGTTGTCATATTTTAAGACTGGTGGCTTTCTTTTCTCCGCCAAAAAAAAAAAAACAAAAAGACGAAAGTGCGACCTATTACAAGTCGAGAGAGATTGGTCCGAACGAAAAAAAAAGATGTCTACCAGGCGTTTGATATTCAAAATTATTATTACATTATCTTCTCAAAAAAAAAAAAAAAGAAGATTTTCACATTCAGGGAGACTATCAAATATGAAATTGAAAATGGTACTTCATATAAATTTTTTAAATTGCTTCCACGCTTCTTATGTGACGTAAAACAAAAATGATGCTTCTTCTTTCTTCCCCCTAATATATGCCTTGCTTTCTATTACAATGATTGTTTCAATTTTTCCATTTCGTCTTGTTGTTTGCCACAATAATAATATTTATAGTTTTTCACCCTTCTTATAATTTAGTAATACAAGAGGAAAGTAGCCAGCTAAGACGGTTATTTTTCCATCATTATTATTTTTTTTTTTGGAGGACTGCATTGCCAATATTACAAAGTAACCTTATGGACCAAATATTGACCAAATGGTATTTGGTAATGTGGTAAGGTTGCTCATTCTTTTCAACAGAATCTTGGTTGTCTCCAATATTATTTTGACCACCTTCATTTAATTGCTTAAGTAGTTTTAGTATATAATATCCATAATGAGGTTAAACTCTTAATTTTTTATGATATAGGAAGACGACTAACGGAGCAATAAAATCGCAATAGCAGATCTAGCCTCATACAAACAATCCACTTTGTTCTGCGAGCGGGGATATGCGATCTCCTCAGCGTTATTTGATTATGCCACCCGTCCTCTTTTAATCCTTGTTTTCCTTGTATATAAAAACAAAAAACAATAACCGTTAACGTCAACTGACAAATTTATTGACTTGTGGTGGCTGACTAAAAATCCAAACTTCATAATAACAAACAATTGATCTTTAGAAGGTGCTCCTCAAAAAATGTCGCAATAAAAAAAAAAATTTTTTTGAATGAATGGATGAAAAAGCTATCGTCAAGGCTCTCTACAAATAGGCCCCAACTAAGCTCGCACCCCTTAGATCATCTATGCCATATGTTAAAATTGTTTGTACATTTTGAAGAACTACTTTGAAACTTTGTGTTTACCAAAATTAGAAAGACGTCCACTTAATTGAAACATTTGATGTTTGTATCTACCAATTTTAAATTTGTCAACATAAAACGACTAAAACGGTTAAAATTTATTCATAGATCTAAGTGTGCTTCAAATTTGCTCTTGATTTTTGTTCACAACATAAACATCTAAATGTGCTTTGGTTCTGTACCTCTTTCCCTGGTACCATAACTGCAAAATGCTTGAGCACTACCGATTAGTTAGATCTCTTTCTCACGCCTGCAAAATGATCTGCATGTCCTTCTCTTGCCAAACATGTCCATTTATTGCCTTCCTCGACGGTAACTGTTTTCCGTTTACATTGAACAATAATGATTTGATCCACTCTAAATCAAGAGGGCAAAGTGCCTAACAAAATAATTCAGGAGCAAAATGCCAATAATCAATAATACAATTATCTTTAATACCAGTTGGTCCCCTTAAAGGAGAGAGAACACCCAACCAAACAGGTAAAACAAAAAAATTTTCAGGCCTTTCAAGCTAGCATTTGCAAACCTCAGCTCAAAAACAAGTTTCAAGATGCAAACTGAACGGCAGTTTTCTGTTGTTGCTGTACAATTTATAACAAAAAGCTGCTATAGTGTAAAGCTATATAGTTTTTGAACCATTTTTTTCAGTTCAAACCAGTTTGTCAAACACCCTACGATATCTCTTTCTACCAAAAACAGAAAAGACAAAACAACTCGCCCCTTTTTTGCTTAAAAAACCTACGTGCTACTTGACACTACAAGGAACTCACAATCAATACATCTAATCTTATAAACAGAAAACTGAATTAAATTAAAAAAAATGGATCTACAATCGTCATTACAATCCAAACAGCTGGGGAATATAATAAAATACAACTGACTCTTAATTCTTTTAGTATGATGGACCTCTATATATATAACAACAAATATGATAATTATATAATGCCACAAGGCATGTCAGATAAGGGGAAAAAAACACCTCGAGCAGAAACGAAAATTTTCATGTGTATAAAGGGTAAAAAGAAGATTCAAGGGGCAAATTAAAAAAAAAGGGGAAAAGAATGGACAAATGCAACATTATTGAGGGAGTAACAATCAGGAAGAAATCTCGGAATCTGCGGGAGGTGATTTATGATTAGCAACAGTGGTATCGATTTCCTTGCGAGATGCTTCCCAAAGTTGCGGTTCTATTCCCAGCTTCCTCAGCTCCAAAAGACCACGTTCCACTGCCATAAAATCACACAATAACAACTTAAGTAGTGGCAGGATCAAAAGTTTTTGTCGGGGGGGCACCATGTAAAAAATTACTGATAATTTTTGTGGCATACATACATAGTTATATGTTTTGATTATTAAGTGGGAGCACAAATTATAATTTTGCTAAAAAAATAAGGGCACAACGACATATTTCAATTTTTTAGTGAGGACATAACTAAAATTTTTCATGTAAAACAAGGGTACAACTAAAATTTTTAAAAAATTTGTGGGCAAAAATCAATACTTTAAAAGTTGAGTGAGGGCAGCCCCCACTCAATCAACTCTAAGTGGCTCCGCCACAGACGTTAAGCATATTCTAACCATGCTACAACGTGACATGCAACCAAACAAAACCCAACTAATATCAAATACCTTGTATACATACTTTAAGCAACACACACAAATACGAAATTGCTTCTCTGTATAACTTTGAACGGTTACCCTTTTTCAACCGCTTCCATAGAAACAAAGAAAGAGGAAACACTAAATTTCTAAAGGACAGGCTGCGGAAAGTTTCTTCCGTTCTTAATTAGCAGAAAGGTAGCTAAGAAATGCATCTGGTTTAAATGCAATTTCAAATTCTTTGTATAATCTGCGGAGGTTTTTCTAATTGGTTCTCTATTTTTAGATGTTAGAAAAGAGTGAACCATCAGGTATGGGCAATTAAGCATGGCAAAATTACTACAGCAGCCAAGTCTAAACAGTTCAATTGAAGGTCCGTCTGGCAGAACTTTTGCTTTGTTTTTAATTAGTAGAAGAAAACAAGAAAAAGCTAAGATTTTTCAGCAAGTGTTTGGAAGCCACATTTGTTGTGGCTTCTAATAAGTTAAAAAAAATTTAAAATATGACGTCAAAATGATTTTAAAATTTTCTAATAAGTCATAAGAATTGTCAAAATTGTCTCAATAAAACTCTAATACAAGTTCCAAAGTCTATCCAAAGAGCCTTTTTTAGAAGCCACATTTGTTGCTTGGACTGAAAGCTCATCTGATAGATCATTGAGACAGTTGACAAAAGCAACAAGCTAGTGTAGAGAAATGACACGAGTTTTTTCTTCTTTGTTCTTTTTTTTTTTTTTCAATTTTTAAATTTATTTAGGTGCGATTTGTCTAAAATATCTTTCATTAATTGGCAATGCGAGTGCCATGCGATTGATTCTGTTGAGTTTTCTCAATTTTTGTGACCAAAGGGCCAAATATTAGACAATGAGCATTGTTCAGGGTGTAATTTGCAATGTTTAAAGTTCAGGGCAAAATGGGACAATGAACATAGCTGGGGCCAAAATGGAAATTAACCCAAAAAATATTTAAGACCTCCAAATAAATTTTCTATTATTTTCATGGAAGCTCGTCCATGAGAAGGCATTGGGCAATAAGATATATAAGGTCATTAACATAACGACGAAGAAAAAGATCACAATTGACGAAGCTTACCATCCACAGCATCATGTGAAGTTGGTGACTGCCCACTACGACTAATCCAAAACTGTAGTCTCTCTTCTGCAATGTCCTCTTCCACACGGTGTTCTTTCGCTCTTCTCCAAAAGTAAGTAAGCCAAGCCTGCACAATGCACATTTTGCTTATTATGTGTCACACCAATATAAAATCTATTCTATTCGATCTTATGCAAGACAATTCAAACAATTGCCAAAATGCGTTAAGTTATCCCATGCCATACTAACTTTGAAACTATGGTTTCACTTGGACCAAAGATAATTCATCTTACATCTTATGGTGAAAGAGCATATTTATATATGTAGTCTGGATATCAATGCCGCATCACAAAAATAAAAATAAAAACATAAAAAAAGGTTGGGGGGAGCAGACAATTCTTACCTCTTTGAAAAGGACATCTTCTGCCTCTTGTTCACTTAGTTCTGCAGCAAATGGAAGAAGATTATTCACATTAAGGTACTTTCCCAAAATAATCCATTAAACAGATTAGCGATGATTCAGGCCATAATAACTTTATCAAGAAAAAAATAACCAACCACAAATGCAGTAAAATTGAAGGTGCACATCCGTATTTTTAAATCTCCTAGCAAGGACTATTCACTTGTGTTTGATAATCCATTTTATTTACTTTTTTCTAGTGCATTTTATTACTTATTTTGGGGGACATTCATTTCTCCGGAGAATATTGAACACAATGTATCAGACGTAATCTCCCATGCAACTATAAAACTGTGTAGAAGATAAGCACCAAGCAAAAGTCCGTCTTTTTTTTTTTTTTTTTACTTCCTTCTCTGAAATACATACCACGCAACTCTTACCAAAAACAATGCAAAGGCTTTTAAAACCACAATGCAATTATACAATTTTAATAATTTTTTTTTTCCAGACAACCTCCTCAATAATATTGTCCATCGACTACCCACCCCTCCAATAAAACAGTACCCCACCCCAAAAGAAAATCAATATACGAAACCAAAGCAAAAGAAAATGAGAACAAATCAAAACAACAAATAACCGTTATGGAGTCTCACTAGCAGATCTAATAAAATACCTACATAATAACCGTTATGGAGTCTCACTAGCAGATCTAATAAAATACCTACATAAATAATCTACTTTATGATTAGGCTTATAGTTTTTATACATTTCCAAAAAGATCTCATGGATGTTTTGATAAACGATCCCAAAATTTCTTACCAAATGCCTCCAAAAACTTGGGTTCACCAGGGGACTTAGAATCTGGAAAATAATAAAAATTAAACCAATTAGGCATAATGAAGTTTCCCCTTTTTTTTTCTTTTCATTTTATTAATGCCAAAACAACTACATTAAACTGACGCCAGGTATTGATTCAATTTGGAATACCATTTTGATATTGGGAAATTGTAAGAAAGTAGAGTAACCTTAATAAACTCACAATTGCACAAGTTTCAAATGATCCCAAAAATAGTAAAAAGGTAAAATGAAAATATACATAAAAACAGGGCCCGCCTAAAGAGGGAAATTAAAAAGGTAACTAATCTTGATTCAACCCAAAAATCCTAAATTTCTTGAAAAGATTATCAGTAACGTTCCTGACTCATACAAATAAAGCAATAATAAAATAATTTTCAATTTGAGTAGCAAAAATAATGTTTAAAACCAAAATTCAAAAATTGAACAAAACGCTTCAAATAAACCCTATGCCATATGGTCTGATGTGGACAATGTATCATGCATTGTTGATTCTGATAAGTACTAAATAAAAATCATCTTAAGCAATTAAAGTATTTAGTAAAAATGAGGCCTTTCCTTTCTAAAGCCATAATGATGTGTGTGTACATATATGGCATATGATATGTGCATGTATGTGCGTGTGTGCAAAGCAGTAAAAGGATAAAAATATCGACGTCGTTAGAAATGTAAGTACTGCTCTTCTAATGGAAATATCAAGAGAAATATTTGCGTGTATGCATAGGTGCATACACAGATAAAGGTGAAAATTCATACATCAAATTTTGTTCGTCAGGCTTAGTGAACTAGGGAAAATTGTGTTTTAATAGGACTTCTATTTACAGAAAAAATAGCATGCTTAAAAAAGAAATGAACCTATTGTTGACAGTCGGACAGTATTTGGACGTCGGTGTTGGGACAGAGCAAGCACAACGGCATCCTCAACCTTAAAAAGGAAGCAGTTAGATAAAAGCACATGAATAATCAAATATAACACGAAAAGAAAAGAAAAGAAAATATTGGTGTCATTCAACTGAGAAAAAATATATATAAAACAGGAAAATACTAACGTCTCGTTTACAAAATAAAACAGCAGAAGATGCAAAACAGACTTGGAATCGATATATACATAAGCAAGAAAAATCTCAGGCACGTCTCATATTCCTAGTTATACTAAATAGGCCAAGCATAGGACACTTGTGAAAAGACAAGAAGAAAACATAAGGGCCGTTTGGTATTATTTTTGAAATAGGTGAAAATGTTTTTGTTTTGAAAAATGAGAATTTTTGGGAATTATGCTGAGAGTGTTTTTAAAATTTTTGCCTCATAACCAAACAAGGCCATAAAAATTAAAGTTGGCGAAAAAGAAAATTAGCGATAAACCTTCAAAGAAGCTAGTTCCTTCAGACCCATTTCAACCGAAAGCATACTCTCAATATTTCCCTCTCCTGTAAGATCGCTTAAATCCCAAACAGACTTGCTTCTATCCGAATCATCACCGCCTGCTTGTGATATGAAAGATTAATCGCACATTAGCTGTGGAAAAAAAAAAGAGTAACATTTAGCAACAGAAACTAATCCAACATGTTGAGTAAACTAGCCTGCATTCCAGGATTCCTCGTTAGCCTTTTGTCCCGCCGAAATGACTACTTCAAATGGGAGAGGAGCTAAAGAGGACCAATGTTCATGCTTTGACACTGCTATATCAGCACAGATGCCTGCAAGCAAGACAACACAGTAATAGTATAAGAAAAGAATAGTAAAATGTAACCATATATAGATATCAATAATATACCAAAAAGGGGAAAAATGCCTGCTGTGAGCACATAAACTGAAAGCGCCTGACCAAATATCAGAAAACCCTAAGCTTTAAAGTGGAATTCAAAAGATCCTCAAAAAAAAAAAAAAAAAAAAAAAAGGTGGAATTCAAAAGTAAAGCATCAGCAAAAGTGATTTGGAGCAAAAGCGTCGGCCTGACATGATTACCAGAACACACACAGAGGAAGAGGGGGAAAAAAGAAGAGAGACAGAGAGAGAGAACCATAGAGTAAACAAGCAAGCAGGGGTGGAAGCTGAATAATGGCAAAGACATGAAAACAACAACAAAATTTAAAGCGTTGGTTTTAATTCATAACTAAATTTAAAGCAGTAGTGGAATTAGAAACTAAAATACCATGCTGTACAGCTAAACCCCAGTAGCGAGCAAGCCAACATCTCTTGAGAACAACTTCCTCCTGAAAGACAAAAACAGAAGTATGCACATAAGAGCAAGAATATATAGCCATTGCACTCACTTCAATATCAAAAGACAGACCATTTCTTCTTGAGTCAAAATCATTCTGTGTGTCATTGTGCGAAGGGCCCTTCCTTCAGATTCAGCTTCTCGAAGTTGTTCCAGTGCTGTTGCAGCTCCATCCTTCAAGTTCTGATTGCCCGAAAAATATCAAAAAAAAGGAAAAAGAAAATATCAGTACTTTTTAATCTGCTATATGGAACAATGAGTATCAACTAGCTACAGAGACATACGACAATAAAGTGGAACTAGCAAACCCTTGAATATTTTACCTTGATTTCCGAACGAAGCGCTGTGATTTCCTCGTCTCTCCCATCCTTTGTTTGTTTCACAGCATTCAGGGCAGCCTAAAAAGGAACAGATAGCATTCTCAGAACAGCCTATAGATGCAAAATATCTAATTAATATAGCCAATTATCTCTAATATGCACTCTAACTTAATGCCCAAATTTACCTCTCTTTGACGCAAAGCTGCTTCCTTCCTACAGGAAAGCAAACAAATAATTAGAAAAGAATACTTAAGCTTAACAATGACGGAACAAAAGCAACATAGCTCAAGTTTACCTGCTTAATAATTTGGCTTCAAGGGATACACCTTCTCCAAGAGAAGCAACCTGAGGAGGCAGAATTTACCATTAAGACTGATAATGAGCATCATAACCACTTGTATTAACTTTTTCCAGAATTTACTTCTTTGTTTTGTGGAATTGGATCTAAAGTAAGTACATGATAACATATTAAAATAAAAGGGGTCAGGTTATGTCATGTTCCGGCTCTTGCACGCTCTTATTGCACAAACCCACTCATGCTTATGCAGCTGAAGACCATGCCACACTAAGCTATTTCTAATTGTATTGATTTCCTATATTGCATCAGCACAGCAGAACTTACACTATTACTAACAAAAGGGAGTATCTGCATTATATGAACTTCTTGAGGGAATATAGTGTAATAATTTCAATTTAAAATATCGCTGTTATCTTGTCAAAACCTAGGAAATTTTGTTTAATATCCCCTTTTTTTCTGAAAAAAGAACATTGATGTTCACTTTCAAGCTCTAATGACAAACAGAAGAAGTCATGTTTGTGCTAAATAAACAAAGGAAATAATAAATAGTGTGCACATGAAAGAAAGAACCAATGCTCATACCATGTAACTCTTAAATCATCCAAACTCCAGGTATCTACTTCATATATAGTAAAATAAGGACAGAAAATTTGAAATACAAAAGTTACTAACTTAGTAGAACAACTGACCTGTTTTTCAAGCTCCCTAGCTCTTGCCTCTGCTTGTTCACGTCTTTCTTCCGCACAACGAAGCTGCACAACATGCTCAACCATAAATTTTCAGAACCATGCTTCTTCAGAGACATTTATTTGGTAAGGAAGAACACACCTTATCGAGTATAATATCATTCTCCTCTTGTAGCATATCAAGCTGCAATTATAGCTCATGCGTGTTAGTTTTATGACAATAATTACATCCCAAACCTCACAAAGTTACTAAACCTAAAGTGGACATACTTCATCCCTAAGTGCTGAAGCTTCACGCTCTTCACCTGGAGCTCTTAAGTTAATTTGTCCTATATCGGGTGTAAATCTGCATTAATAGACGCATTAAATCCAAGAAAGCACTCACTAACAGCAAGTACAGCAAAACGAGGTTCAGGATTTTATTTCAAAAAAAGAATGAAAGATAAATAGTAGCATTTATGCTTGCCTTCTATTATCTTTGTTCCTATTACTAGGAGGCTCAATCGGAGGTATTGACACAGGAGTTCTTAAAGAGGATCTGCTCAGCACCTGTGGTACCACTGTTGTTGTGCGAACAGACGCTCTTCCGGCTGAAGTAGACCGCACGGATGGAGTGTGTTCTACAAAGTTCCGACCTAACTAATTAAAACACCAAAAACCCCATTAGCCTCTTCAATGTAAGAACCAGTGGCAGTCATAGAACGGCCATAACTCAAAAGAAAATCCAGCAAAATATTAAAAGACGCAATAAAATAGGGATACTAACCAAAACTTCTCTTCTGTTTTATCGAGATACAAGAATCTACCATGTATTTGTATTTTTCCATTAAGATAAAAACCAACCCTGACATGACTTTAGTCAAAATTATCGTGCAAAAGACACCAGTACCCTTCATAAAAAGAAAGGATCGACCTCTGATAGAAACCCAAAAGACAAGAACACCGATCTAGTGATCTTCAAATTCCTTTCGGCATTTAAGGAAAATCGATTTAAAAAAATAATTTTTATCATAACTCAACAAAATATTGTATCCTTAAAATCAAATGCACTAGTTCTTTTATGCATGGCAAAAAAAGTATTTTCCACGGTTAAACCCATCATCAGGAGGTAATCATTTTTTAAAACAAATAGCAATTCCTATGAATAAAAAACAAGGATTTAAAAATTATCAGCCAAAAATTAAATGAGCAACGAGTGAACAGAATTGTCGGAATTTGATACAGATTTAGGTTCTTAGCTAATCTGCTTCGATAAATCCATGGTTGTAAAACCTAATGACATGACAAAGTAGCTTAAACTCAGATCCACCAAACTCGAATTGCACCTAATTTCACAAATTAAGAACCTAAAGAAATTTAATAGTTGATGCAAATATAGCACGAACGATAATCCATAACCAAAAGAAAAAACAGAATTTTCAGAAAAAATCAATCCAGAAATATTTTTACTTAATTCAAGTAATCTAATCCAACGAAAAACAAACTGAAAATTCAACCAAACTCGAAAACTACTAAGCAAGCTCCATTTCCGCATAGTTCTATTTATCTAAACGGTCAAAAGCAAATTATACAACACTTCTGTGAATCTCAAACTAACCGCAGGAGAGGGAGATCTATTCGTCCGAGAGGCTGAAATCGCAGTGACAGAACCGGAGTTATTCGCAGCGGAATTGTTGGTGAAAGAAAGAGGCGCGGGAGGCGGAGGATACCGGAACCCAAGATCGTCTTCGTCGTCGTCGTCGTCCGCTGCGGCGGCCTGCGAGGCCATGACCTGAGCGAGGCGCTGCGCGGCGGCCTTGGCGGCGACGTTTTGGGTCCGCTTGATGGTGGAGAAGGCGGTGGCTCCGGGCTGAAGCCGGGAGTGAGGGTGCGCCGGCGACATCCCCGCCGGAGAAGAAGATCCCGTGCTGCTTCCGCTGCTCCACTGCCGCGAGTACGCGGGACTCGCAGTTCTCCGATGATCCATAGACGTTCTCTAAGTCCTTATATATACACAGAGTGATTGAGTGCCTTTGTGTGTATCGAATTGAAGTGAGACGAGATATTTTTCTCTGGAGCTAGATTTTCTCGAGAAAATCGAGGGAAAATCGGAAGGAAAACAAGAAGACGACCCGGAGAGAGAGGGAGGTTTCGAGTGAGAGAAGAGACCACGACAACAGGGTGTACCACCAAACAGGAACCAAGGTGAAACGATGTCGTTTGAGTATTTATTTAAAGGGGAATTAAAGAAGATGAATTGATTGCGCGTTTCGCGGGAGAGAACGGGAGGAAGTGGTGGGACCCGGTTTGTTAAACAAATATGGTGACGTGTCAAAAGTACTCTGTATGCTACATTGGGGCCGTGGCTTTTATACGTAGTGGGTAACAATTACGTGAATATAAAAAGGACTTTTTGGTCCCGAATTGTAATTTGCCAAGCACGTGGTCAGCTTATTTTTCTTGGAGACTCCCTTTAATTGGAGCCTGAGAGAGCGGTGCACGGCTGGCGGCTTGGGTGATTATTGGATGGTGATTTTGGGTCACTGCAAATGCACAACATTACTTTAAGAACTAAGACGTTTAAGACACTCTTTTCCGCTTCCTCGTAGTCTAATAGAAATTGCCTGTAGTGGAAAAAAAGAACTTCTTATACGATGATATGAAAACCTTTCCTTCTCTTTTGCAGTTATGTACATGGATCGCCATTACTATGAAGTTCCAAAGCATTTGAGTCGAGGGAAACCGCAGAAAAAACAGACACCGCCCTTGGTAGGGTCTTGATGTTGGACTTGACCATCAGGAACGAAGATTGGCTCCCTTGCCGTCAGCTCAGGTGGCGTCGGAATTTTGCAAATTTGTTATTGGCTGACAAAATGGCTCCTGTATATATGGATGCGTTGGATGAAGCCTTGGATTCCGCAATCAAGCGATAGAGGCCAAGAATGACTAAAGCTCTCCAAAAAGATGGACGGGCAGCTTCTGTGGATAGCAGATTCGGTCCTCATAATTCGGGATTGGCGTCACAGTCCTCTGATCTTTTTGACATAATTGAGTCGCCAAAATCTAGTGACAGAAGTCAAGCGTCGGATGGATCAACTTTTTCCGACTTCCGAATTGCGGCCATTGACTCGGGTGTCACGAGGCGAATTATCCCAAGTTGGTTGAGTTACTGCTAAACATTCCCGAGTATGCGTCCAATCTGTTGTTTGACATAACGACGGGGAAATTAGGATGTGCTTCTTTACAAGATGGTGACACAAATAATAACAAGATCAGAAACAGTTTCATGTGTTCAGCAGTTTCGACATGGATTCCGTGCTGCTCTTGGGGACATGCAGGGATTCCACATATTCCTGCTCACACTTGATCGGAAGTTAGAAAGTTTGTTACGAGCATTTATGAATATCATTAGTAAAATTTCTTCCGACAAAGAGGATTTGGTGGTTCCCGAGTCGCCCTCACAAGCTGCTGGGAATATGTTAATTGTTATTCTCCACCAAGTAAGGAAGGGAATGACAATGATAACCATCTGGATTTTAGTGATTAGGAGCAGAGAAGTGCTCCAAGAGACTTGTCTTCGGGACATTGAGCAAGCACTGATTCTAGTTCTCCGGTCGCACGTGATGCTTGGTATGGAAAATTCTGTACAACTAGTGCTGAGTCCCAACGCAACCTGCGGTTGACAGCGAAGCTCCGTGATTTCAAAAACTTGCCAAGGTTGGTAACATTCTCAAACATTGGTAACATGTGTAGTTTTACAAGAAAAAGTAGGCACTTATACTATCTTAAGTCGGAGCTTTGTGGGCCATTGCATTGAAAGTTTTCAGCAAATGGTTTCTTTAGCAAACACTCATTTTGAGAAAATCAGTACTTACGGAACTCGGCTCGATTTTGATCCCAGTTGCTATAGGCATCTCCGTGAGTTGAAATTAATAAGATGAATTCCCACTTATTAATGGTGAATGATTTTCATAGCCTACCTATACGGCTTACCAATGCCATATGCACGATTTCTTTTGTTCTATTATTTGTGGATCGAGCAGGTTGATGCTGAATCAAATAAAGAATTGGAACAATGGAATGAAATGCTGAGGAATGACGCTGTCAAACTTTGCCAGGATAACAATTTTCAATACTGGATTTTTTGAGCGTAGTGACAATAGCTGTGTCATTGATGCTTATGAATTGAAGGTAATTTGTGTAGGAAATTAGTCGTACAACATAAAGCAGTGTTTTGAACTTTCATTGCTATTGTTGGGGAGGGGAAACAGCATACGATAGACGATTCAGATGACTATTTTTGGGACCGGTGTCTTGGACTAGTCGAACTTCTACTCGAGTAAATTTGGATTTCTGTCGAGTAAATTTATCACATTTTGAGCATGATTAATAGTTCCAGAAACGTTTTCTCCCATTTTGAGCATGATTACAGGTCAGGTCAGACTTGAGCACATTCTTGAGAGGATCAAGTTAATGTCGGAAGCTGCGAATACAGAGAGGCCGTCATCGATCACAAGTAGCCTGTTCATCGGCCGCGCCCTGGCTGCGAGATCCATACTCACTCTATCAGCATTTGGGAATCACACGTGCGCTGTGCTTGTGCTCCAATGAAATAGGACAGTCAGATTCTCAATATCCTGATCTACTGGAGTACAGAATCTTTTCAGTAAGTGCTTATTTTAATGTTTGGATCCGTAATGACGGGTAACTTTTGCTAAATTTTTGGGTTATTAAATAGTAATACTTTTTTTTCATTTGACAGATAAGTGACAGTGACAATAAAAACATCAGTAGCATCTTTGATGAAGCTTGAGATTTTATTGATCATGTTGACAAAATAGGGGGGAAGGTTTTAGTTCATTGCTTAGAGGGGAGAAGTAGAAGTGCCGCTGTAGTGCTTGCCTCCCGAATGCTCAGAAAGTAAGTTCAAATTACATTTACATGTGAGAATATTGGACATATAATTTCAAAAATATCGGGTTTTTAGCACCTACGTCCCCTAAACTTCTTTCGATTTGGTACTTGTGTCCCTAAGATGACTCGTTATCTTTTGAGGAGAGGTTTCAAATTTTGACTGATTATTGTAGAATTTTTAGTTTAGTAGAAGCATGGAATACTCTTAAAAGAGCCAATGACGGGTTTGCGAAGATCCTTTCAAATCTCGATAAGAAGGTTTCCATTGAGTGGCAACAGCGAAAGCCAACGATGGAGGTTTGCGCGGTCTGTGGGAAGAATGCTATGCAAGCTTCATTTGCAGAAATCTCACGAGAAGTTCTTGTTGGAATTAAAATATGAAACGCAATAAGAGGCGGATCGTTGACAAACAAAAATTTTTCAAAAACTTTGTTCATCGGGATAGATATATAATTTTAATTAATAATATAAAGCTTTAGAAATTTTCAAACCTTTTGAAAACTATCAGGGTATCCTAACTTTCCTCTTTGACACCACGATATTCCAATCCAAGCCTCCACACCAATGGAAAGACGAGTAGGCGTCAAACTGCAAAAATGAATTTTCCTCACACTTTTTTGAATCTGCTATGTACTCAACACATGAGATAGCAGACCTTTTTTAAGAGAAGAACTCTCAGTTTTTCTCTCTGAGTATTTTGTAAAAGTTATATCAATGAAAAAAAAAACTCTTGAGATAACTGTTATCTCTCTCTATTTATATCTGAGCAATTAGTTATTTTTTCAATTGACTTTTTAATATAAAAATAATCACCATATCAAACATATAAGTAAAGGATATATTTTACAGGGTTGTAATCTTTTAACTTTCTTTTCTTTTCTTTTTTTTTCGAATGAATCACGTAGGTGATTCTTTCTAAATATATATATATATATATATATATATAATAAAATATTATAAAATCTTATATATATATATATATAT